>JAPYZJ010007696.1:0-15261 GCA_030522765.1 Ophioninae sp. B BG-2022a
GTATGTTTTACTTTTTGTTTTCCCTTGGTTACTGCCCCCGTGACTATTTACGTTATCTTCATCCCTTAATTGGTTGTTCGACCGTATGTGAATAAAGACCCAAAGGTCACGAATGGAACCACAGCGAAGCGTGGCAGGGCACAGCTAGTATAATAATAAATATTAAAAACGAAAAACGTCACAGATAACCCATTTAAACGAAAATTTTCAGTAAATATGAAATTACCTCTAAGATTCTTAAAGAAATAATTGTTCGTCCTTTTTTAAAAGATTTATTTACTGCGGTAAAACAAATTTCAAAAGTAAACAAAGTGCACAAATAGTTAATAACAGTTTGATGTCAACTGATTTTTTCAGTAAACGAGA
Organism: Ophioninae sp. B BG-2022a; assembly: GCA_030522765.1. NCBI lineage: Eukaryota > Metazoa > Arthropoda > Insecta > Hymenoptera > Ichneumonidae > Ophioninae sp. B BG-2022a. The sequence continues at coordinate 367 of JAPYZJ010007696.1, forward strand.
AATTGCTCCAAAGATTTTCAGAAAATAATTTTCGTTGGTTATTCTCTTTAAAGATGCAAATAATTTGACGATGAACATTAAAGGCAAAAATAGATGACACTTGGATTTGAACGAATCTCTTCAGTAAACGTAATTCCAACGATTCTGAAAAAAAAGTTTCCTCGTTTTTACTTTTCGACTGTCGACGAAAATTAAAACAAACGAGTTAAAGAAAAGTAGGACGACTTGAAAAAGAAAGCTGAAAAAGCGTATGTATGAGATTATCCAAATTGGAGAGCATGAAAATTAACGGTAATCCCTCGGAGTGTACGAAACTGTACCAAATCATTTCACGTTCCTCGAGATACAGTCGCTCGTAAAATTATCCACCTTAAGACGATTACAGTCCACGTAATTAAATGCCCATAATGATCAATGACGTTGTTGCGAACGTATATTTATAATCACGATTCGTCGTGTCGCTTTTTTTTCACCGTTACCTTCGGAAATTGTTTACGGGATAACTGGGTGGTTTCACGATGTCTGAGCATACTTTTGCTGGCGTGTTACGTTCCTCGTAACTCCGAGGCTGCGTCTCGTGGATTATATCCAACTCCATGTTTGGCACGTGCCTACGCAATTTACCTAATGCGCGTATACGTCTCGAGAAGGCGTTTCGAGTTTGCGTTCCTACGTGTATTTATACAGGGTGTCCCACGGAGGAATGTCATCGGCGAAATGGGGAAATTGGGGCCGAAATTCTGGGTCGATTGATAAGCATGTATGCTTCCCGGATCAACCCCTGAATTATTATCAATTTTCAAAGCCAGCCAATCAGGCGTGCCTGTGGAGTGAGCTCATCGGTGTGAGCGCTTGCATGCAGCAGTGGGTGGCCAACCCAAGAAAAAACCCAAACGAAACTCGAAATAATTATTATATTTAGACGTTTAGTGTCAAATCGCAGATCAATGTTGATGTATTTTCATACCTTGAAGACAAATCCACCATTTAATTCATCTTGAACTATCCATTTCTAGGGAAAAATGTCAAAATAATATTCTAGAAAGGCTTTTTTGCATTTTTCCAGTCAAGTTTTGTACTTTCGGCAAAAACTCGGCCATATTCGTAATCAGCAGAAAAATTTCGATTAAATACACCCTTTTAAGAGTCTAAAACGGGGGAAAAAAATTTTCGACTTCCCCGGCAACTTTTCCGGAATCTGAAAAAAGACGGGATTTCAAAAAGTTGCAGAGTGAGCTTTTTTTATGCTATTGAGATTTATTTGGTGTGTTTGGAAAAGGTGTTTTCCTGACTTAAATAATGGCGTTGGATTTGTATCGATATCTCATATAGTTGCCCGGAAAGTCCACTTGAAAAATCACTAAAAAAGAGGCAAAGGGGTATGTATGGAAAAATTTGCAAAAATCGATAGTCCAACTTTGAAATTCTGCCAAAAATCGAAAGATTATCGGACCTTGATAATTCAACGGGCGTTTCAAAGAGAAAATTATAACGAAGATATTAAGTACACAGTGGAGTGCCGAATCCTAAACGAAAAGAAGTTACCGATGATTTAGTGAAAAAAAATTTTTTCCCCAAAAATAAAAAAAAAATCTTGGATCAAACTTTTTTTCTAACGGTCCATTTCGATGTAATTTTATCCCCTGAACACGAATCTACCATTCCTTTCCCCAAAACCCAAACTTTCCATGAAAAATCGTAAACAAGTATATGAAATAAAAAAAAAACATAAAATTGTATAAAATAAAAAATATACACGAAATTATATGAAATATAAATTATGTAAAACAGTATATTAATTCCTGTATTTATAAAGTCTAGAGAATTTGACATTCAATAATAATCCGTACACGTGTCCTGTGTTAGAATTACAAAATTCGTATACACGTGTTTCTATGCAAATCGTGGGTCCAGCAAAGATGGAAAAGAATCTCAAACGTGAATACGAAAGTCCAAGAATTCATTTATTACTCATACGAGTTCAAAAATTCCCCAAGTGTTATTAATTACACCTGATTCGACGCAACTTTGTTGAATAATCATGGCCAAAAAGAAAACGCATTCGAGATTTCAATTCGCGATTTCGCGTTGCCTACTCATTGGGAATGCAAAGATTCTTAATCGAATATTCAAATGAACGGCAGTTTTGGCACACACGTTCAAAACCCAGTATCTTTTTGAATAATATATACGTTCCATCATGTTTGCAAAATTACAAGATACGAGATAAGTCGAAGGAATACAGCAAGAGAGATTGCAGAATGTCGAAGCCACGTTTGGGCTTTTATAACATGAATTATTCAAGACAAAAGTCTTTTTTTTGTTTCGTTCATTTTTCCAAGGAACGAGTCGAATCAGTGGTCTCACCCTGTATACCTTGTACATGTCAGAAAAAAAAGTGGGACAGGAAGTGCCCGGGGAAAAAATGTAATCAGCTTGTAAAATAGATAAAAACGAGATGTAATTACAGAGGTGATATGGAAAGTGAATCTCCGATAGTGGAAGGAAGATTAGCGTTTTCAAGTGCAACGAAAAAAATAAAAATGTTTCGCGCAACGATTTAAGCTCTCCGGACTTATTGCTCGACGTGGACGATCCTGACTCTTAACGAGTTTTTACCGGCCACTCCTCAAGCCAAAGACGCATTAATAGAGAGGATAATAAGAGAATTCACGACGACGTTACGGATATGCTCGAAAGAACATATACATATATATATATATATATATATATATATAAATAATAAGGAGGCGGACAAGGCCGTCTCACGACCATCATTTTTGCATACCTCTACGTCCCTCGATGTCATGAGTGTATCATCGCTAAAAATGCACGACCGGTTTCATGACTATACACGTTTGGTTTACCCCCACCTTTGCTTTCGTGTGTACAAGCCAAGGGGCAACAATCTTCGACAATCCCGGTCAATTATTATTTAGAAGCTAGAGGTGAACAGGTTTCCCACCTTTTTGAATGGGAGATTACTCTACCGGGGGCTTAGCGTTGGAAGAATGGCTCTGGTTGCCAGCAACATGTTCGTCTTCGCGTTACTTATTCCACGTGTTCTTCGATTATTATATATCATTCGTTAGAGTTTTATTGTTCTTCATATTCGACTATTTGCATCAATCTTCTCGAGCATTTTGCCTGAGCGAATTTGTATGTTTTTTCGATTAGTCGCATTGTAACATTGGTTATCACGGTTATCAATATTTCTTTCAATTCTGTTTCTAAATTAACTCTCTGCATGGTGAAAATAAAAAAAATCGATATTTCGTTTTATGGTTGAATGAATAAATTAACGTCCATGAGGTTTTTTGAGAAGATATGGTGGAACAGGGAAGAAATGTGGTGGAATACTTGAATAGTGACTGGTAAAAGACCTAATAGTGCGTACTCGTGAGGAAGAATCAATTCAATCAATTTAAAAAAAGAATCAATTTAAAAAATCATCAAAACAATTTTAAAAAATGATCAAATAAATTTTAAAAAGTCATCAAATCAATTAAAAAAAATCGTTTTAACAATTTTAAAAAATCAAAAAGATTTAATTTAAAAAGGAAAAGAAAATACAATAATACGTCTTGACAAGACGATTAAAATGTATGGTGCTGGTGCTGGAGAGTAATTACAGGTAAAGAGCAACGTAAGCAGGGCACACCTACTCGCATAACTGGCTGCGAACCTACCGGTCACCGTAGATCGTATGTAGTGCAACATTGCGTTGCGCATTATGTGCAAAAGAGCACCTCTCGTTCTTCACGTTCGGCAGGAAGCGAGGGCATGCGATCGAAACGTGGGTGATTCAACATGCAGGTGCTGATACACATAACGAGTACACATCGCTCCTGTACTTTATGACGTACCACTAGAATTATCGTTGACGACAAGATACATATCTTGTACTTCATACTTTTTTTTTCTCCCACGAGAAAACAAAAGTTACTCAATCGGAAAGAACGAGCTGCGAAATAATAATTATTAAATCCAAACAAAAATGTACGTTTACAGTTCTTCGGACTCTAAATTGACCAATTTCATTTACGGTTCTATCAGTTCTCTTTTTTCGATGTTTTTACTGACTGATTCCAGCTACGAAAATCACTCGAATGTTTTTTAGATCCTTGTTCAGAAAATAACAATTAAAAACTGTGACAAGTTCTCGTCGCAGATTTTACGTCTGTTTTGTTTCATACAACCGATCGTGGCTAAGAAAATTCAGTTGCCACTTGTACAAAGTGGACCTAAGCAAAACCCTAACGATACTTGAAGAGAGTGAACTTTGAAACACTGAAAAGAATCTTGTTGAAAATAAACCCAAGAAAACGCCAAAAAATCTTGTAGAAAATTAATTCGAAAAATTTGCAAATGAAACCTCAACAAAACTTGGTGAAAGAGAACCCAAGCAATTCCTAAACAAACCCAAACAACAATAAAATATAGCACTAAAAACACATCAAATGCTAACTCCATATACGTTTTTAAAAAGACTGTTTATTTATAAAGTACTCGTATTTTTTTTATTAAAATATCATCATTATTCGATACAGTTTATTCGATTATCAGCAAATGATGCTTGACAAAATTCAGTTTCGAAAAGAGTTATCATTTTTTAAAAAATTGGTAGGGTTTGGGTAGGAAACTCGTTTGCTTAAAATCAAGGGTTTAAAATTAAACTAACAAACCCAAACAAACCCAACCAAATTTCGTAATATTGCAAATCGGTTCGAACGATTTGCAATAATCTCGACGTTGATCGATAAAACAATTTTTTCGTGAAACATCGCTATGAGTGTGTTTCTCTCGAGTTTTTGCTTCATGAATTATCCTCCATTGAAGCAATTATTGGAACTTTGTACCAATTGTTTCTCGTGACGAATTTCTCACTCGTATTCTCACAACGCTTTATTCTCCACCTAAATAGTTAATAATTATACAAAGATCGCGATGAGAAAAGGATATTCGCGAAGAATAAGGTTCATTCGCATTCGAATAGCGAGATCAAAAAACAAATCACGAGCCAGATGGATGTGCGAACAATCCGGACTCTGATGAATAATTCAATCGTATAACGTACATTTTACAGTTTGATTCTAAGCGTTGCATTTATAGGTTGAATTATTGTTGACTGAAGCTGCGCACCTGCGGCATTGCGCACGCCATTGTTCACGAAGTTCAAACTGAAAAAGAGAAAAAAAAAGTTTAACTAAGATATAACGTTATTCGATTTTTTTTTGCCAAGAATAAAAAAATCTTTCTGAAACTCATCAACGTCGTCCGCGTTTTATGTCAAATTAAAAATTTAAGAAAATACATAAACTATAAGATAAAACATAAACGGAACTTTTAACGATGGAACGTACACGTGCGCACCTGAAGGTGCGAATACAAACGCCAAATCATGAATCGCGTATACTCGTCAGTTTTTATAAATTATTATTAGAAAACAATATTTTTTAAATGTATGCATTCATACTTCTATAACTGTTTACAAATACATTGAAAATTCGCAAAAATATTTCTCGACCATTTGTCTAAAATCCAGACAATGATATTTCGATCGGATATTTATGAGAAATTAATTGAAAAATCTTGTACCTTCATATTTTCCATTGTTGAAAATGTAACCATTTGAAAATCACATAATCTACGTTTGTGGTATAAAAATTGCAATGAAATTTGACTTATTAAGCAAGTTTCGTGGATATGTTTCTTTGTTAAAATCTTCTTTGCATCAGCATCTTGCAATACAGTTCGAAACGGTGACTTGAATTCGTCAAAGCTTATTTTGGGATCATTTCAGAATAAAATTTCAATAATAGATAAACGCTGCCATAATTATCTATGTGTTTATACTTCCCTAGCAATATTTACGAGTTTTTTTGGCAGTGTTTGCGAAGTCCTGCGCCTCCGGGAACATGCAGGACAAATTCATGAATTTTACATGCTTTTGAGAGGATTTTGCCAATTACGTCAGGGATGACGAGTGGCCTATCTCCCTCATCGTTTATCCATGTCTCGTCCAATTTCATAGGATTCCTGTTATCCAGTGTTTACCGATGCGTTGTCCACTTCGTTTTACATTTTATGCTCGTGCTTTCCTTCGAATTTTACGAATCAGAAAAGTTAAAAAGAGAGGGTCGAAAAATAAATTACCCACTTCCATTGCTAATCTCGAAACAATTTTCATAAAATTTCCATATAAAGACAGTGTTATCCCTGCCGATAAATCGGTCACTAAATTTATTATTTACAAGAGTAAAAAAGTAAGTAGACCTACTTAGATTATCGATTTATCCAATATTCATTAATCCTAGCATAATGCAATAATAATTACGTCAGCGGAACTGAAATTGTTTACTTTTTAATTATTATTATTATTACCCAGTATAATATGTTGTAGATTTAATTTGCGGATAAATGGAAATCTTAACAAACGTCCAAGGGATTTTTAAACTTCCAATTGGCCTAAAAGAAAAATTAAAAATTTGAAAAAAATATATAATCGTGGAGTTCCAACGATGCAACCTTAAATGTCGTAATATCGATCAAACGTCCATATTAATGCACAATTCAACAAAAAACGGTGATTCTACTGATCTCTTCGTCATCAGATCTTGCGAGAGAGTAAAAATTGATGGAGTCATAATCACTTCGCGACGGACACGCTTCTATAGAAAGTCGAGATGTTTCTTATTTTTCTCGATCGCCTTCGACCGTACTCTTTCACATAGTCGTCGAGAGATCTCTCGGTCGCGGATATTGTCCTCGATCGTACTCACCGGCAAATCCAAATGACGACACGAGACTTAGATTTATGGACAGATACTCCTGACTTTCCTCGATCAACGTCGGCCGGTTGTCCTGACGCAGGAGAAAAAAAAATTGTAAAAATTGGTATAAACCGTCTTTCTCCTCTTTTCTTCTCAGAACTCTGTTCAACCCAGACTGTTTAACCAGGTCGTCCTTTTTTTCATCTCTCGCGGTACGCCTACTGTCCTGGAATGACGCTGTTCAACTGCACATTCCAAGTTACTACTTTCCCAGCCTTTCGTCGATTCATACTTCGTGCGAAAAAAAAACTATTTATTTCAAACATCGGTCAACCGGTGATCAACAATTTTGCTCATTGATTTCGGTCTCGTTCTATGCGATGTCCAGCTATTCGTTTAATGACATTTTTCGATATTGGATTCATAGTCCGCAAAAAGTATATTTTATTAGGTCGATAACAAAATAATTCATCATTTTTCATTTATATTATTGTGTATGTTTTTGTTATTATTTTAATCAATTAAATTCGTCGTTCAATATTATTTGTATTATTTTTATTTTACGTTTTTATTCTATTGAATTTATGTTTACATATTAGTTTACATTATTATTATAATATAATATTACTATCCTTAGCTATGGAACTTTCTTCCAATTGTTATTGATTAAAATATGTATTTTTACTCGATTTCCAACCATTCAAACTGTCAGTGAAATTGAAAGATAAATATCATTGAAATCTGAAATCACAATCCTCGTATGAAAAATCAATTTACAATACCAAATATAACATTTTTATACCTACAATCATAACTCTAATAATAATAATAACAATAAAATTCTTAAACCTTATCAAAAAGACTTCCGACCAAAAATGAAATCGGTGTGATCGAGAGCAAAGCACACTTGCATCACTCCCCCAAATTCAATAATTGTTTTGATCCAAATTTGATCCCAGATTTTATTGATGATCCTAGTTCCTGTTTGGGTTTAACTCTTCAATTCGCATGTCCAAAGTAATGAAGTTTTATAATGTTAGTTTAATGATCAAGTAAATATGTGTTCATTGAAAAGGAAAAGTAAGAAAAAAAATCTAAAAATTACCCCCCATTTACAGGGGAGGGGGGTTATGTGTCAAGTAGGGGAAAGTAGTACGAATTGATCACTTGGGGTAAGATGATTCTTTGTAATTGCGCTGAAGCCACTAACGCCATCTAGTCTATTTCACTGCCAAAACATAGGTCCGTGCACCCCCCTTGTCTCACTCAAATCGCAAAGGCGGCGTGAGCGATACATAGATATTGACGAGAAAAAATAAAAATTGTGCACGGCTGATCTAGGGTAGGCATGATTTTGAGCTTAAATTACTTTTATTGAAACAATGTTAAATGTCTTTACTGTTATGTTTGAGGCTTTCTATTATGCTTAATTTTAGTATTTATTATGCTTAATTTTAGTATTTGGGCCACACGAAAACAGCCATTGAATGAAAGCCATCACAACATTGAATGAAAAAGTGGGACTTGGGTCAAGATAATTCCTGTGTATATGTACGAGATGATCCCCGGGGTTCATCTCGTACCATGATTTTTATTTAATTTTGAACTTAGAATATTGTAAACAATAGTCGGCGTCAGTCTGTCTGTGCTTTGTCTGTCTTGATTCTGAGTGTCTGTACTGCACAAAAAAGTTTTCAAGCGAAACTGCAGACTGTTGATACATCAGACTGTTGGTTTTGTTAATTTTATTACCTTACTTAACTTCACATAAGTAAGATGTAGCATTATTTTAAATAAAGAATATGTTTCATTATTGGGTATTTTTGTTTTTATAACTTTTATCGTCATAAAAATATTTGCTTACTCGGAATGGGGGTAAGATGATCATAGGGATCATCTTACCTCTACCTGGAGGATCATCTTACCCATTGGGGTGTACAAGATGATTACTTTGTAACTTAAAAAAAAAATACATATTTTGATGAAACATCAATTAATTTCCGGTTTTGAGTATTATGTGTGTTGCCACATAGAAAAATAAAAACTAGTATTCAATGCCATTACTAATTATTAGAAAAAAAAATAAAAAACATATTTAACTATGGTACAAAATCACGACTAAACATATGTCAGCTACAGGTGACACTGGGAATTGAAGAGTTGATAATGGATCCCCTCCAGGTTAAGAGACGCCCTTCTACGCGTCATATTTATCAAATTATTGGAATGTGCAGCTTTACCCAATAATCTCCCCATTCCCCTCCCCATCTTATATATCATGAATCCCAAACCCAAACAAATCGCTGGAAGGATTGAAAAAGGAAAACTGAGCTAAATATAAAACGAAGAGGAAAGCTAATAAAATTCCTCGTTGGGTTCTGAGATAAGAATATCGACGTTCACGAATATCAAGTTCCATCAGAGCCATTAGAAGTCATTGGGGTATGTCTACTTGAAGAGTATGGAAGCAGTTTCGCGCAATGTTGTTCTTTGGAAGCTGCAAAACCTGTATCCCCCATCTTTATTACGCGGTGGATTGGCCACGTCGTTTTAACGAGGCTGAAGTATCCTCACGCGCAGTACGCGTCTAGTGCGCACTTGCCAGGTTACCCTCATGGTTACTTGAAGCGCGCTAAGGCGCGCGCAACGTTCTCTGACTGAAAACGTGCTCGGAAACTCGACGAGCTTCGAGACTCGTCAACTTTAATGCTCAATGGACGAATGCACGAAAGAGGTCGTGAATTAAAATGGATCAGGATTTGGGACAATATTTCATCGTACTTATCAGTGAAAACATAAATTTAGACTTTTATTAGAAATTAATGATAGCGTATTAATTTGATAACATTTTAATAAGTGATTAAGATCTCTTAAAAATAATTTGCTGTATTCATAATAAATTCATACTCAGCAATATTTATTTTTCAAATTCCATAATAGTTTAAGTCAATTTCGGAAATATTGGTCAATGTCTGATTTGGTGCTGTGGGGTTGGGTAGGAAACACGAACTTCGATTGACCAGAAGGCTCAAAATTCCGAAACTACAAATTTCCTAAAGGTTATGCTAGCAAAAGCACAAAATTTGTTTTGGTTTGTTTGGGTTCGTTGGTTTGATTTTAAACCCTTGATTTTAAACAAACCCAAACAAACCCGAAAATTTACAAAATTTGTAGTTTCGGAATATTCAAATTCGGGATTTTGAGCGTTCTGGTCATTCGAATTTCGGGTTTCCTACGCCACCCCGGTGTTGTTTATTGACAACGGATGTTAAAAATGTGAAATTAAAAAAATATATTTTCATAAATATACTTAAAAAAATTATTTAATAATATTTATAAATCAACGATGCAAACTTCAGCTTGTTAACTTCGTAATTGTCAATTAAATTAACGGTATAGGTAGGTAGTATCTCTGATTTACGGATTTGTTTTTTATTTATTACAGATAAAGTTGGAACGCGTACTGGGTGTAACAGTTTCCAGCAATGCAGCCCTCGATTGCGATGCCACGAGCGAGTTGGTAGCGTACCCCGCTGGGTGAGTCGATTTTCAAAACTACTCACGAAACTGACGGTCAGTCCACTGACCAAACCCGGTTATGGATCTATGCTTTTAAAGGATAGGTACTTCTGCCAAGTACAATCGACGACTCGACTTACAAAAATATGCCAGAAAAACGCCGGCGAATAATCCTTTTCTACAAAATGATAAAAAAACAAAACCCGTATTCAATACGATCGCAATTTTATATCTCCAAAGCACGATTGCCAACGTAGCTTCATTTTTCAAAATGTTGTCCTCCCAAAATAAAAAATTTCATATACCAGCGTTAATTTATTTGCAAAAAATGCAAAGTTTCAAAAACAAGCCCACATTGTTTTCCTAAAATCCAAAAATTCGTATACGAAGGTCACAGTCCGCAGCGTGACACAAATTTGGATAAAAATCGGTCAAATACATAAAAATATAAGAACCGAACTCCAAAAAGTAAATTTCCAAACTTGATAATCGGCGCAATGGAAAAATTGGTAAAAATCCTGGCTTGTGACACAAAAAATGAAGCAACTATATCGAATGTCCATAAAACGTTAATTTGATGGTCAGTTTTTAATTTTCATGTGATGATGACTTTGAGTACGATCGCAATTTTATCTCTCGTTGACTCGAGTTTACACTTCGTCGTTGAAAATTGGCTTGGCGGTGAAACTTCGTGGTATTAAGGAGAGAGAGAGAAGTGGCGAGGCTTAATTCGTAACGGGAAACGATTAATCGCGATGACCCGACGAGGAAACCTATTCACCGCGAAACCCTCATTTTCTCTTCCTTTTTTCATTTCTTTCCTCGTCCTTTTATTTTTACGATGCAAACGCGTGCGAGTTGAAAAGGGAAAATATAAAAAGAAAAACTTTCGTGAAGGCTTTACCATGGCAGTTTTATACCGAGTATTTCCACCTGCATTTTCTTTTCCCCTTTTTTTTATCTCCAGTCATATATACGGTGGTCGCGGTGCCCCTCTTTTGCCCCGGTAGAAGCGAGAAGCCAATCTCCTCTGTACGCGTCTTCGTACACGTTCAACCGGCTGTGAATGGAAGAATGGCGAAAGTGCGATGAGGAGATTACTTCCGCTTTATCGTCGCAGTAAAAAAAGAAATAAAAAAAAAAGATCGACTCTTCCGTATTTGCGTGTGTGGGTTTCCACTTAACAGCTGCAAAGTTAACGCTCCAAAAGACACGGTATGGGCTGTTCCGTGCTAAATCGATTGATTGGATCAATCAGTCCGGTTCTTCCCATTGGCGGTCATCTGCCTCGAAACGAACCAAAAAGATCTTATGGAAAATGGAAAATAAAAAAGAATGGAAGCTGCATGGAAGATCAGAAACCTCCTGCAAATATTAGTCTTCATCATCAGGTCTTTGTTATCCCTGTTTGTTTGGGTTCGTTCCCAACTCGTTCCAAACCCCTCCTGTGTTGTTGCTTATCTAAATCCAAATGTCTTATCCAAAAACGTGGCTGCTATTAATGAGTTTCATTATTTTTCACCAAATTATCGATGTCGTAAATCTGCCATACTCTTGTGAAAATATGAAGTTGAAGTTCGCAACGTTGCGACGAAAATCAATATTTTTCAATTTCTCTATTTCTTTTTCACTGTAATCGTAATTAAAATACCTCCATAATTGACCAAATATTTATTGTGATAGCATCGAAATCAACTATGAAAAAAAATATTTCGCCAAATAATAGATTTAAGGAAATTTAAAAAAATGAGAAAAGAAATTTCGGTGCCTCGCAACGATGCGAGGCAAGACCATGTGAAAATAAATAGAACTGAAATCACAGTTGATTAAATATTAATTTTTTTATTGCATATTTCCCTACACCTGCCTTCGACCGGAAGCCACGATTTTCACTGCAGGTATTACATATAAAAAGAAATAAAAGTCTGAAAACTACAATAGGAGTTTTGCTTCATCGTGGCCACGTAAAGTATGATTTGAACTGAGCCATGGGAGGTGAAGCTATGATACGAGATAACCTGGAACTGTGTTATACGTGTATACCACATTTCCCCCTACTTGAACAAGAGCCACTTGGAGTTGCTGTTATCGGAGAAGGTGTGTTTGCCCGGGCGACACGGAGACTTCTCTTTCCCCCCCCCCCGACAGACTCGCGGTCCGTTCACCTTTCTCTCTATCCTTCGTACGTCTGGTGTTACAGATGTCTCCCTCTCTCTTTCTCTCTTCGTATCTTCATTATTTTATATTTTCGTATTTTTATTATTTCTTTGATTTATTATTATGTTATGTTTAAGTTTCCTTAAGGTTTTTTGTTTGTTGTCTTTTCTTGCCCGAATTTCAATACTAGGGTATAATAAAATATATTATCATCCTTATCATCATCATCTCTCTGCTTCTCTCTCTCTCCATCTCTCTCTCTCTCTCTCTCTTTTGTTTTTTTCATTATAACGTTGTTTTAGTTGATAGGAAGAAATCTTGTGTTGCTTTGTTTCAAAATTGCCTATAAGTTTGTAACTAGGGTATAATAAAACCACATCATCGGTCTCTCTCTCTCTATCTTTTTCTCTTTCTCTTTCTCTCTCTCTCCATCTTTTTGCTCATCTGCTTCATCAGTATGCAAAACGTAAATTATTACGTACAAGGTAGGAAATTGCGAGATAGAACTCGGTTCAGTGTAAGTTCAATTTAGGTTTAGTTTTCGAAATTCATAGAGTTGCAGTATTGAAATCGAAAATTGAATTAATGTTAGCGAAGTTTTATCAGTATAAAAGTATCTTTGTACAAAATTTGCTAAACCAAAATTTGTTCTTTGTTCTCTTCATCCGTTGAAGAGGCAAATCGAAAAGGAACTGTCAATTTATTACTTTGTCCCATAATTGGAAACTAGGGTATAATAAACCCAAATCAATCAATCTTTGTCGCCCCCCCCCTCCCTTCGCCGGCCACCTTCTCGCTGGCTCTATCAGTCAATCCTCTCTCTTGCAATGAGATCGCTCGCAACGACCCATTTCCGCGAGTACCACATACTCCGACATTGCTTTCGGTTCTTTACACGTCAACGACGACGACGACCGTCTCCCCAATCGTCTGCTAGAGGGACCTTGCACGATTACTTTTCACTTCTTCGTCCCTCTCTCTCAATGGATTCTTCTCATCAACCCGGTTCCCAGGCATCGAACCTTGTACTTTCGAGTGATGGTATGTTCGATGTAACGACGGAATGTGGGTGCCAGAGGGTACAGGGGTACCCAAAAGAAACGGGAATGACGTTGCGAGAGACTGAGCTTCTGAGGTACCAAATTGCACCGACAGAATGGAATTGAATTTTTGCACCATTGGAATGCAACGTACTTTTTCGATTTTTTTATAATCCATTATTTTTCTATTCTTCCATTCGGACATTTGTTCTTTTGATAATCTTGAAGTTTTATATACCAATGTAGATTTACTCTTTCGAATCCAAAATTCCATGCAGCAGGATTTTGAAATAAAAAATCCAATACTTAAGATACGAAAGTTAATTTATTTAGAAAAATGCAAAGTTTCAAATACAATCTCGTATTGGTTTTCAAAAATCCAAAGATTCATGGACGAAGGTCACACTCCGCAACGTGATATAAATTTCGATAAAAATTGATCGAATACGTAAGAATATAAAAACTAAACTGCAAAAAGTGAATTTCCAATTTTGATTATCGTAATGGAAAAATTGTAAAAAAAAACCCTGGCTTACGACATACAAAATTAGACATCAAATTAGGCACCGAATGCCCGTGAAATTGTTTATTCGTCTGGGGCGAAAAAGACAGAAATAACGTTTGGAATATAAAAACTAAACTCCACAAAGTGAATTTCCAATTTTGATGATCGTAATGAAAAAATTGAAAAAAAAAACCCTGGCTTATTACGACATACAAAATTAGACATCTATACCGAATGCCCGTGAAATCGTTCATTCGTCTGGTAAGGAAAAGACAGAAATTACGTTTGGTTTTACGTTTCTGTCTGCCTCGAAAGATAATGCAACGGATATACGAGCTACCTCAGTGGTCTCTCCAGACGCTGATCCTCAGATGTTATTACCCAACGAGCCATTCCTCGCTCCACGAAATAGTTTCGAGAATGAGGATGTAAACTGGTCGTTTAACCCTTAGAAGCATGGTGGTAACCCACGTTACCACTTTGATTTAATTGAATGTTTCTAATTTATTTACGTTTGAACTTATTCACATACGGTTTTTTTACACTTTTTAGTTATCTGAGGGATGTAAGAACATAACAATACACTCTAATTGGCATAATTGTTTATAATATAAGATTTATAAACAGACAAACTGAAAAAAATGACGTTTTTTTCGAAATAATTCATTTTTGAAGAATCTATCCAACAAAATAATTGGAAATCTGGTGAGTAAGGGTTTTTGGGGTCGCTGATTACGAATCCGAAGTCAGATTTTCAAAATTCAAGATGGCGGATCCAATATGGCGGACACCGAAACGTAGATCTACGAGAAGATTGATAAAAATTTGTACTCAGGGGTTTTCGGAGTCGCTGATTACGAAGCCGATGTTAGATTCGCGTAATTCGAAATGGTCGATACAA
>JAPYZJ010007701.1:0-15322 GCA_030522765.1 Ophioninae sp. B BG-2022a
CAAAGTTGGACCATCGATTTTTGCCAATTTTTCCATACATACCCCTTTGCCTCTTTTTTTGCCATTTTTCAAGTGGACTTTCCGGGAAATCTATACGAGATATCGATATAAATCCAACGCCATTATTTAAGTCAGGCAAAAACCTTTTCCAAACACACCAAATGCATTTCTATCGCATAGAAGAAGCTTACTCTACGACCTTTTGAAATATCGTGTTTTTTGAGATTTCGAAAAAGTGGCCGGAAAAGTAAAAAAAAAATTTTTTTCGTTTTTAAACTTTTAAAAGGGTCTATTTAATCGGAAATTTTCCACTGATTACGAATATGCCCGAGTTTTTGCCGAAAGTCCAGAATTAGACTAGGCAAATGCGAAAAAACTTTCTAGAAGGCTAAGCCCGCTGAAATTAATTCAGGGGTTGATCCGAGAACATGCTTATATCAATCGACTAAGAATTTCACACCCAATTTCCCATTTCACGGATGACATTTTTACGTGGGACACCCTGTATATATATATTTCGTGCAGTATGACATATATGCGTATAGTGTCGATTACCATACGAGGCAGCGACGACAACCTTCGCAGAATCGCTAAAAGATGGCGCGACGCGCCATTTCCAATTCTGCGGAAGAAACGATCGTGAAAAACAAAAATATCCGAAACCTCATAATTACGTGAAAACTATTAATAATGAATGATTTAGAATGGGCCAAGAATGATATTGTCGTGGGAAAACCGAAAAAATCGTCGAAAATCGGGCTCTTTTTGATCGGTGTGACAGGTTAGTCGGTTTCCAGTTTAATTCATAAAAAAAAAAAGTGAAACTTTTCAGTCCACGTTTTGTTTGTTATGAGAAGCTTATTATTGATGGTAGATTTACGAAATAAAGGGTGAAACGGTTCTTTTTTTGTTTAGGGGGGATAGGAGCGGCACTCAGCGTAGTTTGCGTCCCTTTCGTCAGTCCGGCGTTGCGAAGAATTTGCTTGCCTTACGTCCCTGCCACGACGCAACAAATCGAAAACGTAATGTTGGCGTTACGGGGTCGCAGCGGATCTATCATTGATCTGGGTAGCGGCGATGGCCGACTGGTCAGTCAAGTTTCGAATTTTATCCGCATTTTCGATTTTTCATCCCCGATCAGCTTTACGATAAAATAGGATTTTTCTATCTCGTTCGCTCGAAGCGCCGATGGATTTTATATGGAGATTGGTTCTAGGTAGTCGCAGCCGCAAAAAAAGGCTTTCAAGCCAGCGGGGTCGAACTCAATCCATGGCTCGTAATTTTCTCCAAAGTTTCATCTTTGAAACAAGGTTTAGCCGGAAAAACAAAGTTTTACAGACGAGACTTATGGAAATTCAATCTCAGAGATTACAACAACGTTATCATATTCGGCGTAGAACAAATGGTAAACGGTTAAAAAGGATCAACGGAAAACACACAATATCGTTCCAAACTTCATCGACGCCCAAACATACCGTTTTTTTTCAGATGGAAGAACTCGAACAGAAATTCATAAACGAACTGTCCGAAGATTGTAGAATCGTCGCGTGCAGATTTCCTCTGCCGAACTTGAAACCCCTAAAAACGATCGGAGAAGGAGTCGATACCGTTTGGGTTTACTCGGTGACCTCTAACGGTTCCTGATAATCGCACAAGTAAATTTTCTCTTTGTACAAAAATAAATATATGAATTTTTATTTCACTATTATATAATTAATTCGATCGTAAGACGTAGCGCAAAATTATTTTTTACAAATCTAAAAAACTCGTTTATTCATGCCTACAGATTTATATTTCTTTACGGAGAATGCGAAAGTTGAAAAGAAGAGATTACATTTACAGAATTTCAATAAAGCCGCTGATACCTTTTTCTCTGCGTTATTCTCGAAGCGTTAAGTTTTTAACATTCGGAATGGTACGCGTGTCGTAGCGATTCAACTTTTGAACTATTAGCGGAGCTATTTCATTATCAAGGATCAATACGAATTGATTCTTCGATTTTCAGTTTACGCCGACGAACAATTGACCGACAAGATTGGCACCGCCGATGATCGGTATACTGAGATGAAGTATTACGGAAAGAACGGTAACTTCTCCCTTTTTGCAAAGGGTCGCAAGGTGCAATATGCTCGGCAAGGTAAAAATATATATCATCCCGCTGATAGCACCGGTGTACCTTATAACTGTGCCTATGTAAGGCATGTATCGAGCGAACAATATGCAAATAACAACGACGAATAAATTTACGATAACAACGTTGCATCTGTTTGAATTTACGAACGAGGATACGACCGAAAGTAACCGAATCCTGAGCATGTAATTTATCAGCGGAAATACGGTGAGCAGTTGAAAGAGCAAAACCATTCTAGCTCCGACCGTAAGGGGATCCCACTTTTGAAAGTTATTCAAAAAATTCTGCAAAACGAAAACGTCATACAGGAAAGAAAATATAAAATCTTAAAAATTTTAAAGAATTTTGGGCTTATCGGAAAAAAAGACATTGTTTTTTACTCACGTCTTGAATGCAAACTTTTGCCACGGGAAAGCAGATGTAAAATATTGGTCCAACCGCGAGATACGTGAGAGTCACGAGAGTATAAGCTATCGATAAATCTCTACCCTGAAAAAAAAAACATTTTGTTCGATTTTTGGATTTTTTATCAAATTTAATCTCGAAAATTGCTTTCCCTATTTTCTCGAAAAAATGGGTAATCGTTTTCTCACGTTTTTGCTCTGATCACGATTATGCTGCATTATCGTGATTATTATATTGTGAATGAAGAAAGACATTGTTAACATTCCAGTCAAAGCCGGAAAGGTCGATTGAAGCCTCCAACTGTTTTCCCAAGCTGCAGCGGACATGTTGATTCCCCAACTCGAAGATTTCGCGAATACGAAAGCGATCAAATATATCACAGCGGCCGTTCCTGATAATTACGTTTTTACGTTTTATCATCGTTTTATAATTAAACATCGCGAACGATCGTTGAAACCCATAATAAGAATAATACGATTAGAACTCACCGAGAGAATTGAATTTCGTGAAAAACGTCGTCGTGTTGAAATTCAATAGAGGAAATATCATTACAGCGAGAAAAAGAGGAACCGTTTTATAAAGATCCCAGGCAGGTCCAAGATTATCGTAAGATCGGTCAATCGGTCTTGCGTCACCGGTATAATTGAATATTTCTTGCT
This sequence comes from Ophioninae sp. B BG-2022a, assembly GCA_030522765.1. Lineage (NCBI taxonomy): Eukaryota > Metazoa > Arthropoda > Insecta > Hymenoptera > Ichneumonidae > Ophioninae sp. B BG-2022a. The sequence continues at coordinate 3,196 of JAPYZJ010007701.1, forward strand.
TCGCGCAAACAACTGCAAAAAAAAAAAATTCATCATTTATTCGGAATGAGAAAAATAGCTTAAATTCTTGGTTTTTGTTTTTGCCAACCTTCCGGAATTTGGGTTTGGTTGTCAACGGCGGAAGGTTCCGAAATACCAGCAATATTGTCTGCAATGAAAAATAAAATTCTCGTATATAGTGCTGTACACATTGACGCGTATAATTAATGCAAAAAGTTGTAAATTTGAGTTTTGCCGTACCGTAAAAAAAATTGACACAATTGTAGAGAACGTTTGACATTAAGATCCAATATGCTATGTTAGCACCGAGTAAAACAGTTATACTGAATACTCTAGCGACGTGGTCGGCGAACGAACCGAGATATATTTTGCACAATTCCGGAACTTCGATTCTCTCGTCTCCGCCTGGAAATATTGTTGAAAAATGAAATATTTAATATAATATGAAAATAATGAAATGAAAATATTGTTTTTTAGTGGTCAATGAGTTTTTATTTTTGCGTGTACGAAATCTAATATTTTGTACGGTCTGTGTTACAGACCGTGATACTTGTGAATTTTGAGAAGCCGATGCGCCGTGTAGAGACACAACGCACTCATGGCTAGCAACATCGCGAGGCCTGGAACGAGTCCAGCCATCAGAAAACCCCATGGCATCGTTAACAGCGAAGAACCCAATATCGTGTTCCATATCGAGAATCTGAAAAGAAACGAAATTAACTGGAAGCGAGAATGAGTGCTGAAAAGTGGGGTAATTATGTACTTTAGTGACTTTTCTGAAAAATGCGTGTTAAATTTTTTTTTTTGTCATTTTCTCATTGTTTGGATTATAAATGATGATTTTCAGTCGGGGGAGACTGAAATCTACCTTCCCATGAAAAGTTATGGGGTTTTGAAGTTCGTGGAAACACGTGATAAAATGGGGTGTACATTTTCTATACAGTGACTCGATTTTGACCAAACAAACAAACCCATAAAAAGTTATGGGATTTTTTGGAAATTTTTTAGAAAAGTCACTAAAGTACATAATTACCGAAAGTAGGAATGGAAGAAAAAGACCCGGACCATACTTTCGATGATTAGTCAAATTTTGTCAAAATTGTTTTTTTTTTCGAGTCCCATTTTGACTAGCTTTCATTAAACCGGAAGTTATCTTCATTACGTATCTTCATTCAAATTAAAACATTCCTAAAACGTTCCTAAAACGTCGTCAAACGAAATCGTTTTCGCTCGGAAATAATATTGAGGTTAGAAAATAAATTAGTCCAATTGAAGAAACTTTGCGAACGCGAAACGACAAATTTTTCCATTTTGGAAAAATTGGGAAGGTTAGAGTGGAATAATTCCGAGTTAACTTTTCGAACTGATAAGAGTCATCTCGTGAATTATGAGAGCGGAAAAAGAAGAAACAATTATTGATCGCGAACCAATGGATAAGCGGGTGCAACGTTTATGATTGCGACGTGGGGAAATTATGCGAGAAAGTTGTACATTGTGGTACAATATAATTGACGGGCGGAGGAAGAAACGATATTGATAAGGGGTTAACGCGTATTGTCGAATATAAGAGTTCCTTCATTACGAAATAAACGTTTCTTCGTTATGGAAACAGCCGGTTTGCGAAACCGGAAATAGTTAATGGATTTTAAGGAAAAATCGGACATCGAAATCTTTTTTATTTGCAAAATGAAAAATGGCGAAGTATTGTCGAAAATAGAATGGATTATTGTTAATTTGACAAAAACGTAATCGAACCCAAATAAACCCAAACAAACTCAAATAAATTCAAATAAATTCAAATAAATTCAAATAAATCCAAATAAATTCAAATAAATTCAAATAAATTCAAATAAATTCAAATAAATTCAAATAAATTCAAATAAATTCAAATAAATCCAAATAAATTCAAATAAGCTCAAATAAATCCAAATACATCCAAACAAACCCAAACAAACCGAAATAAATCCAAACAAACCCAAACAAACGTACGAAACTTTCGATTTGACCTCAAAAGCGGATAAAATCTAGTGACGAAATCTTATGAAACTTCTGTTTGTTCTTTCGACATCCGACTTGCGTACGAATTGCGATAATGCGAGCGCGTGCTATTAATTCCCGATACAGCGTAACAAAGGAAGACGAACGACGTCTCAAGTTCGCGGCGTGAAAGAAAAAAAAAACAAACCAGAAGAAAAGAAGAAAACGCAAAGACGATCTAAGAATAAAAAAAGCTCGCAGGAGGAAAAGTCAATGATAATGGGATTAATCGATAGCCCGATGAAACTAGGTTGCCAACGAATGTCAGTTTTTCTTTTTTTTTTCTTTTTGTTGTCTTCTCTCGGTCACAAAATTGTGTTAAGGATGTATCGTTGCCGCAGAGCAATCGAATCAATACGCCTCTCTATTTTTCTTCTTTCTTTCTATTTCAAGCTTTCAAAATATTGAAACCATCGAACACGTCGTACGATTGTTATAGAACGTCGATATTAATTGTTAATCGAGCCAAAAACTGTTCGGTCACAAAATCAATCTCTTCGACCTACGTTTATGAAATTTCGAAGAAACGTTGCCTCATTACAAAACTCAACAATTGCATCGTAAAAAAATTGCTTCCAACGAAAAATAAAAATTTTTCATTCAATTCGTACATTAAATTACAGATTTCAGTTTTTATGAAATTATTTAATAATTCAATTTTGTTTGAGTTTGTTTGGGTTTGTTAATCAATTCAGTAATAATTTTTTATCGATCAGGGAATTTCATTAATTTAGTTTGTTTATCAATTGATTTATTTATTTGTATTAATTACTTAATTCATTCATTTATTTATTTATTCGTATTATTAATTCTTATCAATTCGACCTATTGACCTTTTTCTAAAGGAAATCACACAGAGGATCTGATTTAGGGAAAATTAAGGGGATCCATTCAGTAACACCTTAAATGCCATTTCGAAAAATAGCGAGAGAATAAATATGAGTTTGAAGAAATAGAATTTGACGGCCATTTTGAGAATATAAATGATTTGAAAAAATGTTTGCGACTCACATGGTGACGAGAGAACTTTGTTTGGGTTTACTATCGAGACGAAGGCTCCCGCCAATCTCGAGAGTACTCGACAAGTTTATCCTGTCGTATCCTCTTCGCAAATCTCTGGAACTTTGCTGAGCATCGATGTCGTTGTACTTTTCACTCGACAGCAGCTTAACGTTCGAATAAAATTGAGATTGGTGTATTAACTCTTTCGTTTTTTTTTTTTTTTTTTTTTTCACGAATAACAATGAGATTGAATGTAAAAATTATCGAAATCGCTTTACTATGTTCATGTCTCGTATCTCGTAGCACTGACGTTGAGTGAAGTGATGAACCGGTGCCGGATCAACCGAATCGGTTATCACGACCGAACGGCTGTCCTGAACCAGCGGTGGTAATCTTCTCGGCAACACCGTTACCACTGAATTGAAACTTGCCGCTCCGACACTTCCATATCTTCTCGCCGAACCGGGAAACAAAACATTCTGATTATTTTTCAGTTTTTTGTTAACAATGCATTTCTGATAATGTCAAATTTTGAAATTGGAAAAATTGGGCAATTTGGATAAATTGGAAAAATATTGAAAACATTGAAAAAATTCAGAAATTTCGATATATTTTATGAGAATTGAAAATTGGACAAATTCTGGACAAATTCAGATATTTTGAAAAATTTGAAAAGTATTGGAAATTGGAAAAATTCAGATGTTTTGAAAAATTGGAGAAGAATTGGAAATTGGAAAAATTCAGATGTTTTAAAAAATTGGAGAAGAATTGGAAATTGGAAAAATTTAGAAATTTTGAAAAATTGAAAAATAATTGGAAATCGAAATAGTTTAGAAATTTTGAAAAATTAGAAAAGAATTGGAAATTGAACAAATTCCATATCTTCTCGCCGAACCGGGAAACAAAACATTCTGCTTATTTTTCAGTTTTTTTCTGATAATGTTCAAGTCATTATTTCTGATAATGGCAAATTTTGAAATTGGGAAAATTGGGCAATTTGGATAAATTGGGAAAATATTGAAAACATTGAAAAAATTCAGAAATTTCGATTTATTTTGTGAGAATTGGAAATTGGACAAATTCAGATATTTTGAAAAATTTGAAAAGTATTGGAAATTGGAAAAATTCAGATGTTTTGAAAAATTGGAAAAGAATTGGAAATTGGAAAAATTCAGATGTTTTGAAAAATTGGAAAAGAATTGAAAATTGGAAAAATTCAGAAATTTCGATATATTTTATGAGAATTGGAAATTGCAAAAATTCAGATATTTTAAAAAATTTAAAAAGTATTGGAAATTGGAGAAATTCAGATATTTTGAAAAATTGAAAAAGAATTGGAGATCGAAAAAGTTCAGAAATTTCGATATATCTGATATGAATTTTAAATTGGAAAAATTCATATATTCTGAAAAATTGGAAAAAAACTAGGAATTCAAAAAAATTCAGATATTTTGATAAATTAGAAAAAAATTAGAAATTCAAAAAAATTCAGAAATATTGAAAAATTGAAAAAGTATTGGAAATCGAAAAAGTTCAGAAATTTCGAAAAAATGGAAAACAATTAGAAATTGAACAAATTTCGAAATTTCGAAAAGTTTGAAAGAAATGGGAAATTGAAAATATTCAGAAATTTCTCAACATTGGAAAACAAAATATTGTAAAAATTTCCAAACTACGAAAAAAAACAAAAATTCGATACAGAAAGATTAAAAAATGTGAAAAAGTTCAAAACAATGAGAGACTCAAATAGACTTGTATGTATCATTACAGATTTAATTTCCGGTTGCAACGTGTTCTACGACCGTTTTTGATACCTGGATGAGTAACCAACGGGGCTGTCGTCGAGATCGCTAGTTTCGGAATTCGGAAACATGACAGAGCCAGCGCTCATGTGTGAAGAAGATGATAAGAGGGGTGCACTCTCGGAACCGCTGTCTTGCTGAAGAGTCGTTCTGCTCGTGTCCCAACATCTCCGGTGTTTCCTCTTGTACTGTCGATGTCTGCTGTCCTCTTCGCACAGCAGTAAAAGAATCATGATTAATTAAACATAAACGAGAACCCAAAAATTACTCAATCGGAAAATCCAGCATTTCTTCGTATTTTCATTTTTTCAAGTCTAATTGAATTTTCAATGACAGCGTTAATTTGATGAATTTAAAATTAACATTGAAACCTTTGTTCTCTGCAGGGCTGTCGGTGTCACTGGGAGACGAGAATTTCGATTCGGCTACGCGAGACTTTTCACGACCAACGGTCATCCCGTGAACTTGGGGATTTTTCGAAGATTCCTCTCTCCCGTTTGATGACCGTAATTGAAAAGTCGGATCAGCAACGTTGGATCTACCGTTGATTGGCTTGGCTTCCCCCGATGGATTTTCTCGTATGGAAGACATTTCTAGACTTGATCGAGGGAGCGAACAAATTTTTTATCAAACATTGGATCATTAGAATCATTTTCGAAACATTAGAATTATTTTTGGAACGTTAGAATTATTTTCGAATCATTAGAATTATTTTTTGGAACGTTAGAATTATTTTCGAATCATTAGAATTATTTTTGGAACGTTAGAATTATTTTTGAATCATTAGAATTGTATTTGGAATATTAGAATCATTTTCAAATCATTAGAATCATTTTAGAAAAATCATAATAATTTTAGAAAAATTATAATAATTTTAGAAAAATTATAATCATTTTTAAAAAATAAGAATCATTTTAGCAAAATAAGAATCATTTTAGAAAAATTATAATCATTTTAGAAAAATTATAATCATTTTCAAATCCTTATAATCATTTTTGGAACATTATAATCATTTTCGAATCATTAGAATTATTTTTGGAAAATTCATTTCGGAAAATTCATTTTAGATTAATTTATTTTAGGTTATGTTTCCCGCGACGTATGGGGAAACTAGAAAACAAGAGAAGCAAGCGCGATAAAAGTAACGGAAGAAGACGGCGTCGTCTCTAAATGGAACATCGTAATCTGGTCCAATTTCTCAAGCTCCTTTTTTTCCTCATACGAGTCTCGGTCGAATCTCGTGATTAGATTGTGTGTCTCCGCGTAATTAATGCGTGACGTTTTACAGTACTACGAACTATTTTACGATATGCATACGCCAATAATAGAAAAAATCTTTCCGGTCGAAAATTCATTTTTCATTAATGACATAACCCAACCTATAGTTGATAACGTAGCGATTATAATTAATTAACGTAACTAAAAAATTTAATTCAATTTAATATTCTTTAAAAGAAGTTTTTGAATTTAACGAATTTTTTTCCGGTAAAAACAAACCTTTTTATACAAAAAATTATTTAATAGCGAACGAAAAAAATACAATAAACAAATAAAAAACTTTTTTTTTAAGTAATATATTAATATCTCCGATAAAAAGAAAAAAATCGGAAAATTAATAAAAAAATCATTTTTTTTCGTAAGTACGGCGAAGAATAGTGTACGGGATAATATGGGATCGATATATCGAGGTACGGTTGCACATTTATCATTCGCGCGATAGCCACTTCACTTTCGACCTTTCGGGAGTCATTAATCGTTAAACTTTTTTTTTCGCGAGAAAAAGTCGTTGCATCCATTCGAATTCAATGAAATCATCGTTCGAAATCCATTTGTTATCACTACGACGAATTATTTCCACTTTTGTCAATTTTCATGTTTTTTTTTTTTTTTTTTCAAAAGATATTTCATTTATTTCCATACCGTAAAAACTATGACAGGGTTATCGAAGAAAAATCACGAATGCGGAAGAGCGACGCGTAGCGGACAAAGGACGATCGTTTCACTCAACGGTTTGGAATTTTTAAATGTCCGCATTTTCGCTTGACGCGCGTTTTGTTTTTTTTTTTTTTCACTTTTTACGTTAAATCCACGTCGATTCGTTGCTCGTTGGACGACGACTGAACTAAACGGAGTCTGGAATGATACTGGATTAACTCGGACGAGAAAGTGCACAATTATGCCCCGGGAACGAGGGATTTATATCGCCTTCTTTCAAAATGACATAACTAAGGAATTCTCGATGATACGTTTACCCCCACCCTCATTGATCGAAGAAAACTGTTTCTTCGTTCGCTCTTCCCTCGCCCTCGGAAATTTCTAATGTCGTCACACTGGTGATACACGAGTAGCCGTTATATATCGTTCTTCGAAAAAGAAAAAGTAATTCACGATTTCGTCACTGACGCAGATAGTACGGTAAACATCGTCGATGCAAGTGTCCAAACAATTTTTTCGTCGAACGCACGAATTTTGTTTTTTTTTTCTTCTTTTGTGTCTCTGTCATTATCTGTCCTTCGGAGGAATCGAACGTTGTAACGTGTTTCACGTGATAAACGGAGTCGTTTTTTTCCCGGCGAATAACTAGTTGGCTCGAACCACGGAGAAAAATGGTTTTGAGGTTAAAATCGGTTTTCTGACTCTCTTATTTCGTACAGTCGGATATAATTGGACAAGTTTACGTTTTTGCTAAAAAACTACGTGCAGAGACCATTTTATTTTTCGAACTTGTGTGAAATTTTGGAAATTTTGTAGAAAATATATTCAAACAGATTTCCGACTTTAATTTCGATCAGGAAGTCATATATATTAAAAACGACATCTTCTAGTCCGTGTTTTCGCCGACTCGCCGATAGATGGTGCAAAAGGTTCGAACTTTGGGATAATAACGACAGTTGTGACGATACAGTGCAGTGAATCTTCTGGACGGAAATCTCTTATCGGAATCTTGTGTCAAAAAGGGCGTATCCAAATTGGCGTTTTAATCAATCAATTAAAGACACGCCGTTAATTGATTCGTTAAAACGTGAAATTAATTGTTGGATAAAACGACGAAAGTACGGTTTACGATTAAAGTATCGTTGCTATGCGGGGAATTAAAGCCAAAGTGTCGAATGCATAAACACGTCAATTTTTAAAAACGGAATGACTTCAGAATTATTAATTGAAAGTGAGATTAACGATAACTTTACAATCTCCAGAAAATAACCGACTTTCGCTCGCTTTTGCATGTATCCTACTCGATTATTTCGAAGTTAGGTTATGCGAAAATTTCTTTTTCGTTTTCTACAATTTCGTTAACCAAAAAACTTTGCCGTTTAAAATATCGCTTTAAAATATTTGTTTCGACAAATCGCCACCATTGGAGGCGTTTCGATCGTTCCACCCCAAGCAGCGCTTCGACGACATAAGAGGAAACTATCGCTTTATTATCGATGTCACGAACTCTAAAATTTGTCCCACCTGGACATCTGTAAATAATAAAAATGATTATTCCATTAAAAAAATGAAATTTTAATTACTAAAACGAACCTTATATCATATTTGTCGAAACAATATTTTTCCAGATTTTTCCTTTAACTTCCGATTTCTTTCCTGCTCTTTTGTTACCGACGGCGGGAAAATTCAAACGCGACTCAAAAGGTTTCGCGAGTTTGTCGCGAGATGACGCTGATTTCGCGAATCGCGGGCGCATGCGCGTTCGTAGCGAAATGTATGGGCGCATATAGTGAAAAATGTATGTACGTATATAAAAGCCGAGAATTCGCCGAAACTCGCATGGGGCGGCGGATCAACGAATTGTGATATATATATATATATGACGCCAGACTGCCCACGATATATATATATTTCGTGGGCAGTCTGGCGTCACTCGGCCGGGACTCGATCCGAAGTGGAAAGAAGAAGAAGTTATATAGGCATTATGAGGAAAAGGTCCATGCCCCGTGTCCTTGAATGTCATTGGCACATTCGCTATATCGTGGGCTCAGTCTGCTATCAGCTCTCGGGCCGGCTAGTCTCCAGGGCTCTTGTACATATGTACATACGTAATATAAATTAGTTAACGTTGAAAAAACAGCCGAGCAAAGCGAGTGGGACATCGTAGAATAACCTTTTTTGTTTTAATTTTCATTTTTTTTCGTTTACTCGTGCTCGGAAACATAGAGAACGTTTTCGTATCGTAAAACCTCGAAATGTCTTTGTCTATCGAAACGATAACGACGAAAATCTACGATGGACAAAAACCCGGAACTTCGGGACTACGAAAAGCCGTAAAAGTCTTTCAGCAAGAACATTACACGGAAAACTTCGTCCAATCGATCTTCGAAGCTATCGGGGATCAGTTGAAAGGCTGCACTCTCGTAGTCGGTGGTGATGGACGCTATTACGTCAAAGATGTTGTGCAAAAGATCATTAGAATGGCTGCAGCCAATGGGGTGAGTCTCTTATTTCCTCCTTTAAATCTATTCTTTCAATTTTTCGTTATTCTCTCGATTTTTGAAAATTCTATCATTTTTTTCAAACTTCTCCGCTAACGCAAATCTGAAAGTAACGCGTGTGTGTTGGTGCGCGTGCGCGCGCGTCTGTGTGTTCGTACGTGTGAATCTCGGGACATAACCTTGTCCCGGGGTCAAAGGTGAATGATACCGGCCCGTAAGCGCAGGCGCATACTGCTCTCGTTTTCAGACGAGGCCATCTGATATCTTCCTAACCATAAAAAAAAATCGTCTATAGCCGTTGCACAGATTAGACACGGACAGACAATTGGCTCGCGTCTGAACACCCACACGCTCGGAGCTTCGAGTCGAAAAAACGTATTTAGGGGGTTCGGGCGTTCCAAGGTCTCTCTGGCATTCAGCCATAGCTACATTTGAAAATACTCGATGATACCGAAGAATATTCGTATTATACAAGTAAAATGACAAAAACAAATAATTAAGTTAATAATTTCATTAAGTTTAGTTAATTACATGCGTTACTTTAATTTAGTTAAATAAACTCGTGAATAAAAATGAATAAATAAATAAATTATGTAAATAAATGTTTCCAATCGTAAAATCGGCGAAGAAAAAATACTTTATCGAAATTGATTCGTATAAAATCCGTTTGAACACTCGTATTGAGAATTAATGCGTAGTATGGTGCACCTGAAAAATTTACGTATTCAACACCCTTATTTATAGCTTCATCATCTGAGAACAATCGTTGTTCGCTTTTTTTTTCTTTCGATTTCCCATTCAAGCGTCGATCCCCCACTTACGACGCGTTATCGATCGCATGGCGAAATTGTGGGCCTGGGACGGGTCATTAGCTGTTTCGTACAGTTGCGCCGATCCGATTGCGCAGGCCGGACTCAGCATCATCCTAAAGGCTGGAGTCCCGCCGCTAACGAATTCACGTCCTTGCATACATTTTGTAAATAAATTTATCGAAGTTTATGGAAGTTTTCTCTGAAATACCTAATATTGCCTCTCGAATGTCCGAAACATCGATTAAACGTAGAAAATTTTACGAACTAAATAAGTATGTTTAAACAAAGACTTGAAAGTTTCGAAATAAAATTTTCACTCCGCTTTAATGATATCCGAATACTCTTGAAAAATGTATTTTTATCATTTAGCTTTGGATTGAAATCTCATTGTATTCTTTTATTCAAAACGATGAAGAATTCAAGGTCATTCAAGGAGAATGCAAGGTCATTGTGGAGGCGTCCTTGGAAGCGACTTCATTTATTTAAAAAACAAATATACCGTGACGCGAAGAGACGAGCAGAAAAACTTCACTTTAGAATCTTTGCACTTTGCCAATTTTTACTATCACAATGTTCGAAGAAATAAATTCGTACGATAATACGAGAGAAGAATTAATGAAATTGAATTTTCATCGTGTTCCAACTAGCTGTAATGCCATTTAGTTTACAAGTTTTTCATGAAGAACGATCAGCTGATAAGAAATCTTGCAATCCGTGAAATTGTTATAGGAAGTATAGGGAAGTAACGATAAAATCAACGTTTCGACTATAAATTGTAAATGATTCTTGTACGATTGAAAAATGCAACCCAGATATACTTATAGCCTTAAAATTGACGTAGCCTATACTTGCCTTCAGGTGAACAAACTAATAGTCGGACAAAACGGAATTCTCTCGACGCCTGCCGTTTCGACGATAATACGGAAGTACAAAACTCTCGGAGGAATAGTTCTAACGGCTTCGCACAATCCGGGCGGACCGAACGCCGATTTCGGAATAAAGTTTAATTGCGACAACGGTGGTCCGGCTCCCGATCATGTTACGGACAAGATTTACGAAATTACAACGTGCGTTAAGCTGTACAAAATCGTGCCTGGTATCGACATCGACATCGGCAAGATACAAACGAATACGCTGACCGTCGATGGAAAATCGTTCGTCGTTGACGTCGTCGATTCCGTTAACGACTACGTCACCCTGATGAAAGAAATATTCGATTTCGATAGCATTAAAAAATTGCTCCGAGGCAGCGATGGAAAGCCGAAGTTCCAGATTTTAATCGACGCCATGAACGGAGGTTTGCATTTTTCTCTGGATCGTAAGAAAATAGATTTTCTACTTTTTCACTACGGTTTTTGGTTTGTATACACGATATTACGCAATTTCTTGCGTTTGTTTGGGTTTGTTTGGGTTGGAACATTAATGAAGATTATGAACGAAGACGATTCAGACGTTACGCTCGATCTTTTGCTTTTCAGTTACCGGGCCCTATGCGAAACGTATTTTTGGCGCTGAGCTCGGCGTCGACGAATCGTCCCTCGTGCATTCCTCTCCTCTCGAAGACTTCGGTGGTCTTCATCCCGATCCGAATCTCACCTACGCCGCCGATCTCGTCAATACCGTGAAAAATGGTACTTACGACCTCGGTGCTGCTTTCGACGGCGATGGTGACAGAAACATGGTAAATTCTCTTTAGAAAATATATTTCCTTGCTATATATGTATTTTTTGACGTTTGCGCAAAAATGAATAGAAAAGTATTAGTTAATTCGAGTTTTCTCGTGGCACGTGAAAAATGTTTTGCTTTCTTCAAATTCACGCACGTTTTCCAGATTATCGGAAAACACGCGTTTTTCGTGACACCGTCGGATTCACTAGCCGTTCTCGCTGAGCATCTCGAGGTTATTCCATATTTCAAGAAAACGGGAGTTAAGGGTTTTGCGCGATCAATGCCAACGGGTGGTGCGGTTGACAAGGTAGCCGCAAAAATGGGCATCGAATGCTTCGAAGTTCCGACAGGCTGGAAATATTTCGGTAAT
>JAPYZJ010007709.1:0-14098 GCA_030522765.1 Ophioninae sp. B BG-2022a
CATTGGAGCATTGACAGTTTCTATCTGTGTCAGACTTATGCTAAAATTCCAAAACATTTAATTCGTGATAATGCAAACTTCTTAATAATTTTCAAACAGTACGGATTAAACCTACGTCATGTTTATAATGATCATTTGAATACTGATATGCCGTATGAAGAATTTCTAAAATTGTGTTCACATTGTTGGGCCAAGAAATATGGATTCCTCGTAATAGATAAAGATAGTCCTATGCGAAAAGGTCGTTACCGCGATAGGATTAATAGCTTTGCAATTATTACATTGATCAGTACCGTACAGCACGTGCATCAGTATGGAGATCCCCCTTCCAGCGAAACCACGAGTACTGATACGGCAATTGCAGCGCCTGCTGCGGTTACGGCAAAAAGGAGGAAGGAAAAAATGTTACGTAAGATCGTGGATGCTAGTGATGCTATACGCAAAAAAACATAAAGCCTCAAAATAGGATAAAATAGAATCTAATGAATTTCTCAAAGAAATTCAACCGTTAATTCCACCGCTTAAGCAATTGGCTCAGAACACTTTCAAGTCGGACGAGGAGGGGAATTTACAAAAAACGGTGGTGAAAAAAAGAAAACAATCATCTGTTAGTAGTGACGACGACGACGACGACGACGAGCGCGGTAACTTCATGCTCGAGCAATGGGCGCATGAAATCAATAACGATGATGATGATGAGCAACCTGCTGAGGGATACGATCATCGGGAAAATCAAATCTCGATGTAGGATCGCGATCTGCCTCAAGAGCCAAATGACAATGATTTACTGCTTGATAATGACGATTAGATAAATCGTCTTTTGAATTCCAGCACCGACTTCGCTAAACGATCCCTGATGTGTTGCTCAATACTATTTTGAAAACTCGAAAGTGAAATATCCTATTTTGCGACGGGTTATACATCAGCATCTCTAATGTTTGGTGAAGACAATTTGTAGATGCCCGTGGTCAAATTAGCGATAATATCAGGTACAGGATGAGCTTGCTTATTAGTCAGGGTTAAACAATTTTAAGCACTCGTGATCATCTTTACAGAGTCGCAAGAGGTTTGCGGACGTAGACGACGACGGCGACGTGACGAGGGCTTCAGTGATGTGCAACCACCAGGCACACGTATCGAGATAATCGGGGACATTCGCCGCTATTTCAAACGCTTCAATCTTCGTGGGCGAGAAATTACCGTACGCATTCGACAACCGTCGCACGGTAGTTCTGCATTGCCGTGGCTAGGAGCGTTTCCCGATCTTATGACGCATATTACAGCGTCTTGCGAGGCTAGCGGATACATAGGGCTATCATTTGCCTCGAATAGCCTACCGCACGGACCCGTATCGCACTCGTTTCGACCCGTCAGAGATTGCACAATCAACGATATCTGGCAGTTGATTACGTGCGTTGCTCAGAGTGCTACGTCATTGAATATTGACGACGCGTGTACGATAAAAGCCAGTATTGTCAAGGGCGTTGAGGGCTCCGGTAGGAAACGTCTAACACACGAGGGTGTAGCAAAAAAATCAATCCGAACAATTAGCAACACCGATAATTTATGTTTGCCACGATCGCTGGTGACGGCGCGCGCGTATGCTGAACGCGGTGAAATTCGGTCGGGTAGTTTACACACCAGTTGGCAACGTATGAGACAGATTAACGGCTCGCGGCAGAGAAATGCTGCTGTCGAGCTATCGAACGCCGCGTAAGTCACGGTACCAGCGAACGGTTGCGGTGTTCGGGAGATTGCTCTGTATCAAAATAATTTGGCTCAGTATGGTATTGCCGTGGTAGTATACGAATTTTTGACACTGGGGCGGGGGGACGAGCTTTTGTTCGATGGTATCCGACACACGATTCATACTCATCGCAGTATTCAGCACACACAGAATGTTCTATGTTATAGACGTTCGCATCATTTTCACCGTATATTGAATTTACGTGGGGCCGTTGGTAGTCGTGACTTTTGCTCCTCGTGTAATTCGCAATATCGTAGAATCGGCCATAGATGTTTGAAGAAACGATACCCCCGGTGTATGATATCACCGCCGTGCAAATCCGAAGTAAATGCCCTTATTCGATGTAACGCGTGCAACCGCGAGTTCTACGGCCGTCAATGATTGGATAATCACAGGGCTATTGAACAGTACAGAAAGCGCAAGTCAAACAGCGTATGTGCCTCTCTCAAACGCTGCCGTGAATGTTTAAGAACAACAGGACCACTGGATAATAGGAAAAAACACATTTGTGGCGTCGTGTTTTGCAAAACCTGCAGAACCGATCGTCCCAACAATCACATTTGTTTTATGCGGCGAATTAGCAATGGTGGAAACACGGGGAAGATACTCTTCATATTCTATGATTTTGGGACGCAGCAGTGCACGCAGATGCCTGGCGATGCGAATACTTTTCAGCCTGAGCCAAGCTTGTGCGTAGCTCAAAGGGTTTGCACGTAGTGCTGTACCCGTGATTCTAGGGCCGAGTCTTGCGAGCATTGCGGCTCTCATGAGTACGTATTTCGGTACCAGCCTGTGGCGGAACTGCTCGAGCTTGCTGTGCAACGCGTTGAGCATTTTTCGCGCTCTATTTGTATCGCGCATAACGCCCGGGATTTCGACGGTCAATTCATTGTACGCTATTTAATTAAAGAAGAAAAAACTCAGCTGCCGAGTATAATCATGAACGGGACAAAAAATATCTCGATGCGTATCGAAAAACTCGTTTTTCTCGACAGCCTAAATTATTTCTACATGCCACTCAGCTCGCTTCCAAAAGCTTTCGATCTCACGGGCGCGAAAGGTATTTTCGCTCATCTTTTTAACACACCGGAAAATCAGAATTATCTGGGTCTGTTGCCAGCCAACGAGTATTATTCCGCCAATACGATGCGTTCTGCAGAGCACGAAAAATTTTTAGCATGGTATCGCGAATCATTCGATAGCGGCTATTTGTTCGACTTTTCGAAAGCAATCATAAATTATTGCACGGCCGATGTAACGATTTTGAGACGGGCGTGTATGGCTTTCGCAGCATGTTTATAACTGCCCGTCGTGTTTGCCCGTTTGACGAGAGCACAACAATAGCCTCCGCGTGCTTCAACATCTTTCGAAAAAATTTCATCAAAGATAATACAATAGGCATAATTCCATTGGGCAGCTATAGATGGGCTCGTAATTAGTCGAAAAATGGCATTTTATGGCTGGTTCGGAAAAAGCATACCCTTGTAAATCATTCTATACACGCTGGCCGATCGCGCGAATAGAAATTGCCGCAAAATTTATTGGTTGATGGCTACTATGAAACAGACGATGCCGCTTACGTATTACAATTTCAGGGTTGTTATTGGTACGGCTGTCACAATTGCTTCGCCCTCAATAGCGATTGTAAACAGCGCGATGGTGTGTCTATGGACGAGCGATTAGAAAGAACTGTAGCTATATGTCATAGAATTCGTTCGAGCGGTTATCAGTTAACAGAGAATTGGGACTGCGAGTGGGATCGACTATTGGAAACGACTCCCGAAATTCGCGAACTTCTGCGGGATCACCCGTTGACGGCTACGGAACCCTTACACCCGCGCGATGCTTTCTTTGCATTCGTACAGAATCTATGGTGCCGCTTTTCGACGTTGAAGAGGCGGAGCGCATCCGCTACGTAGACGTTTGTTCACTATATCCGTACATTTGCAAATTTGGCAAATACCCCGTGGGATACCCGAAAGTGTATATCGGCGAGGAATGCTTACAACTGACAGGCCCCGCTAACGATTAAGCGCGCGTCGAGGGCCTGGTGGAATGTATTGTTCTGCCGCCGCGTATTCTTTACCACCCTGTATTACCCGTGTGTATGCATCAGAGGTTCCTGTTCTCTTTATGCCGCAAATGCAGCGAGATGATGAACCCTGACGAGTGTACACACGAAGAGCCGAATGACCGTATGTTCGAGGGCACCTGGGACGTCGATGAATAACGAAAAGCCGTCTCATGCGGTTACATGATACTCCGCATAGCCGAAATCTGGAAAATGCAAAGTAACGCAATTCAATCGTGAAACGTAATCAGGGGGGCTATCTGCCGAATGCATGAACACCTTTTTGAAGATCAAGCAGGAGGCGAGTGAATGGCCTGAGAAATGCGTGGACGATATGGCCTCTCAGGAGCAATATATTCACAGCTTTGAGCAATCAGAGGGGGTTCGCTTCAGCCGTCAGGCGATAACAAAAAATCCTGGGTTACGTTCGGTAGCCAAGCTCTGTCTAAATTCATTTCGGGGAAAATTTGGCCAGCGTGAAAATCTACCGCAAACAGTCGTACTTGCAACGCGTAAAAAGCATATGGAGCTATTAACCAATCTGGAATACGAAATTACAGGCATACTGCCGGTGAACAACGAAATCCTTTACGTAAATTACATCAAAACACACAAAGCTGTAGTACACTCGAGTATAGCTAATGCCGTGATAGCTGCGTACCCTACGACCCAGGCACGCTTAAAACTTTATAGTTACTTGTAGTGTCTGAATCGGCGCGCGCTGTACTGCGATACGGATTCTGTAATTTACACAACGAGAATGCTCTCTCGTCGTGTAAATTACAGAATCCGTGAATATGAGCCACCGGTAGGTCAACTGCTAGGCGATCTACCAGACGAATTAACCGCTTATGCGGAGGGTAGCTACATAAAAAGCTTTATTTCCCATGGGCCAAAATTTTACGCGTTCATAGTGCGCGCGTCTGACGGGTCGGAGAGCGAAGTTTGCAAGGTGAAGGGTATCACCCTCAATTTTGCAAACAGCTCATTAATAAAATATGAGTCGGCGCGACGGTTCATTGTTGGCAATCGTGAGTAGCGGATTGTACTGCATTACAACACCATCAGACGGACAGAGCACCATAATGTTGTCACATGAGGCGAAACAAAAACGTGTAAACCGTCGAGTATCAAGCGTAGGCGTGATGGGCAGTATGGCTCACTTCTGTACGCCTATTGCTAATTGTAAAATATGCTGTAAATACATGCCCATGAAAAAAATATCGTCATACTCTTATTTAATATTGCATGGTGCGTAAATTTCCACATTTACCGCGATGTATACGAGGTGGCAGCTTCCCTGAACTTCCATGATCTGTGGCCCAACAGGTTGTGGTAAAACATATTTTGTTAAAAAATGATTAAAGTCTATCACACGCGTCAACAGTGAACCTCTTGAGAGAATAATATTTCATTATTCCGAGTGGCAGACCGCATATTCGGAGTACGGTAAAGCTTGTGACATGATTCTTTGAGTCGCGTCACAAAGATATGTTTCCAATAGCTGCCCGAGCTGGTTCCGGTATCGTTCCTGGTTGGGTTTGGGTGTGTTTGGGTTCGACCTCACCCGTAGCTTTTTCTGGAGTTTATATTGGAATTGTTTTGGTTTATTCTGGTTGGGTTTGTTAGTTTTCGTTTGGGTTGGGTTAAGTTTTGGTTAGGGTTGGGTGCCGAACTCGGTCGAGCGGAGTGTCGCTCAACGTAACGAGCAATCTCGGTCGAGGAACGCACCCAACAGAGGTTCTCGGGGAATCGGTGCACGCCCGACTGAGCCGTCGGCGCCCCCATCGGCGTGGTGCATCGTTCTGGAGAGCGACTCGTTTGGTTCCGGGCGGAGGATGGAGACCTCCGTGTCGGGCTTCTTTAAGAAGCCTCTTTTCCGCTTTCGCACAATGACCTGGGGTTGCAATCCCCGAAAGATTCATGGTTACCGTCCGGGAGAAGTCCTCGTTTTGTTACCGTTTTGCTACCGTTTGTGCAAGTTAACTGAGGCAGAGGCTATAGTTACGAGGAATATTCTCCGTGAATATTCCTGATCCCGAAATAATATTTCAGGTTTGAAATAATGTTCACGATTTTCGAAGGCGAAAATAATGTTCACGATTTTCGAAGGCGATACTTGCAAAGTATCGCTTCAAGAAAGAGTTCTCGCGACGCGAGCGCGTTTAGGTTTTTTTAGGGAAACGCGCTCGATGCTGCCCTCACGCGCTACCCCTAGCCTCGCGAGGCGGTACAGGTCGTTTTAAAAGGTGTTCGAGATTACTCGAACCTTTGGTTCCCGATGACGATTTTTAGAGAGAGTAATCTCTCGATAGTCTTGCTCCAGGCTTCGTCGCGACCGGTCGTGTTCCGTCGGCGGAGCGATCACGTTTCGGAGTTCGGACGCCTCGTATCCCGACGCTCGTTAAGTTTCGGATTTGAGTCAAGATCGTTTCCCGGGACACGTTAAGTGTTGGTTCTCGCACAATAAAATAAAACAATTGTTTCATTTTATAATAATATAAATATAATATAATAATATATATAATAAAATAAAACAATTGTTTTATTTTATTGGTGGTTCCGAAAATGATCAAGTTTCGATTTTTGTGTTTTAATTTTATATTTTTGTGGATTTGGAAGTGATTGGTCTCGTCTCTACTCCCCGGTGAATCCCGACCCCTCTACCACAACTTGCAGCCTGAGCGGCCGAGCTCTACCGCAACCGTCTTCCCGTACAAGTACGACCAGTTTGGGCTGGTTATGATTCCGGAGATTATGAAAAATCGGGGAGGTCTCCAGACAACTACGCGAAACCGGTTAAGATTCCGGTGAAACAAAAATTTAGGGAGGGTCTCCAACTCCCGCTCGTTGGTGGATCAGGGCGGATCCCCCTGGCCACAGCTTAACCCGGTTGGGAAAACCGGCAATACGAAATTTCCCTGGCGCCCCCGGTGTGATTTCCGGTGTGCTCGCACATACGGAAGACGGCCGAAGGTGACGGTTTTCGTCCCGATCACGAAATGTTCTCGAATTTGGTTTTGGTTGAGTGAGGAAAATGTACCCGTCACAAGCTATAGAATTTCGTGAGGTTTTATCCCAGTCTGCCGATTACTCAAATGACCCTCACGCCAAGCTTCCAATTAACGATGATCTAATGCGTGAAGCATCGAACAACACAGTTGTCGATCTATTCATCAAAGGCAGCCATTATAAGAATGTAAGTGTGATTTTTATAACGCAAAACCTGTTTCATTAGGGCCACGGACAGCGAGACATCTCTTGGAACGCAAATTACATTGTTATTATCAAAAACCCCCGCGATCATGCTCAGATACAACACTTGGCCCGACAAATATGTCCTGAAAACCTGTGATTTCTACAGGAGGCTTATTACGACGCAACGTCCAAACCTCACGGCTATTTGCTACTAGATCTGAAGCAATCGATACCCGACAATTACCGCTTCCGCACTTATATTTTTCCAAATGATCCTCATCATTTCGTTTACGTGCCGCGAAAGAAATTTAAAAGCGGCAACACAGGTGGAGAATTACCAGTTCAGCACTTTGAATGGCACGCAACGAATCGTCTCTCTGCAAAAAGAGCATTGCCATATTAAACGCTCTTCGACATCTCACCAAAGAGCAGCGTGAGGCCGTTTTCGAAAAGCAGGTTCTCGCATAATACGTTGCATTTGCGAGTGCGCTTTGAACATTCATAGCGGTAATATTCCGGTCAAAGCTGACCAGCGGAAAAAACTGCGTCGTCACGCACCCCTGCTCAGACGTTTAGCCTCGAGGCGTGGTGGATTTTTGCCCCTGTTGCTTGCCTTCATACTCGGCACCGTACTGTCAAATCTAATTGCCAAATAACGGAGCATGCCAGAAAAATGGGTCTGGTACCCGAGGAGCAATTATTACAGATAGATTCCCAAAGGCAACATAGCAGCATTAATGAGGTGCAATACCTGAAACAAGCGGAGAAAACAATTGCGGCAACTCTCAGCCGCCTGGATATGGAAATGAGCGAGATATTGAAATCTAATGCGTACACTGATGAGCGCGAAATGTGGCTCGCATATTTTACCGTATTACAGCGCTATCTACGTTCCGTCAATGGAGAACGAGCACAGCTGTATCATGATCTTACGAAGGAGCAAAAAGGTGATGCCCGACCAGTGGAAAGATCTACGGCAGCACGTATGAACGATTCCATCACCGTTGAGAGCGTACCTGCGACCTTGCGTAATAAAGCAAAACTCTTGTTACGACGAGTGCACGATGCACCAGCGGCGGATTTTACCTGGGATGCAGCTGGTGTGGTTTCCGTCAATGGGGAAACAATCAAGTATTCAAATATTGTCGATCTTGTGAATGATACTATGCGCCCAAGAAAGGTGACGAAACCGTCGGGCCGTAGACCCTTTACAATTTTTTTGCGCTCAATACAGGCGCCACCGAAATTTGTGGGCAATGATGAACTATGGCAGGAAACGCGAGCCAATTCAACATTGCGTGAAGGTGACGACAGTACTACCACCGACTCGGACGATGATGACGGAGATGCTGATGCTACCGATCATTCTGCGTTCTATAGCGGTAGCAAGAGCAATAAATTACAGAGCGGGCATGGTAAGCGAAGACGAATCACCTGGACCTGTCTCAAATTGTCAGCATGAAAGCACTTGAAAAAATATACTTTGACCCGTCCCATGAAGCTTCTTTTTCCGGTGCTCCTAAACTTTTGCGTGTAAGCCGTAAGATAAAAATTTCCCTTAAAAAACGATACAATGGCTCGTATTGCGGGAGGCTTTCACTAAGCATAGATCAATTCGTCGTCGATTTCCACGACGGGTCTAAAAGGTCTGGAACATTGATGATGTTTGGGAGGCTGATCTTGTAGACCTACCCTCGCTTAAAAGTTATAACGACGGCTATACTTATCTCCTTGTGGTCATAGATGTGCTCAGCAAGTACGCGTGGGTTGAACCCTGGCGTGACAAGACTGCAGCAGCAGTGAATAACGCTCTGGCGCGTATACTCTCGTCAAAAAGCACGAACGGCCGATCTCCCATTTCCCTACAGACTGACAAAGGTCGTGAGTTCACAGGCTACGTTTTTCAGGTTTTCTCACAGAAGGATATGTTACGTCCCCGTCTTCGGTTTTTTTAAACTCGTACGCGCGCTCCCGTCGTTACCATAGGCGTGTTGCACCATCAGCGCCGCGGACATTTGCCCGCGGCGATGAAGGTGCAACGCTTGCATTTCATCATCCACTGCTGGAACTTTCCGCCGATTCGACAACGGGGCTATGTCCGGGCATGCATTATCATCATCAATACTTGAAAAATTGCAACTTTGAGGAATTCTCCCCCACTCGAACCGGCAACCTCTGCTCGATGTTGTCGGGACGGTTTTTAGACAGTTCCCATCGAGCCACGGAATCAACCTGGTGTTGGGGTTAAGCTCCGGGCATTAGCATGTCGCGATACTAGACCCGTTTCATCTTGACGGGTCCGCGTCTGTGAGTCTTTGCTCGTCAAACGGTTTCGCAAGTACCGTGTCCCCCAGATTATCCCTGGGTTCGGAGCCCTAATCGCGCACATAGCGTTCCGCGGCAATCATCAATCCATCGTGTCTGGAGAGACCGCCTAACACCCTTCCGCACAGTTCGAGTACGAAGGTACTCGAGTACGAAGGTACTCCTTCGGAGTGTCAACCTGGTGCGTAGGCGAAACCGTCGCGATAGAGACGCAGTGATAGCAAAATATTGTCAACCTAATATAACCCTAATGCATTAAACCATCATCGAATACTTCCGTGTGGTCCAGGGGTAATGAGAGAAAGTGTGTGTGTTGTGTGACCGAAACGCAACCGCGCATAACGACCCCGGAATCACCTCTACAAATGTAAGTAATCATACGATAAATAATTTACGAAATCAATTTAATCGGATTCTAGTACTTTATCCCCCTTATTCTTCTCACACAGAACTCGGGCCCGTATGGCATGAGTAGAGCAGCCCTTAAAATACATAATTTTTATGATATTATTTGTAACGTGACGGACAGTTCGATACGTAACACATAATTTCCAGTTCAGGGCAATCCGTAATTTCGATGTAAAAGCAGCTGTTGTAGAGCATTTTAACCGAACATTGAAAGAAAGAATGTAGCGATACTTCCCGTATTCTCGCCAAAAACGTTATATTAACGTTCTGTAGAATCAAGTCTCTGCGTACAATCCTACGATACATAGCGGCAGTAGAATGACACCAGAGTCTGTAACACTGCTTACATCTGCGAAAGCGCGCGATAATCGAAGGCGGCAATACAAGGAACCAGCGCGATTGTCACCACCTAAATACAGGGTTGGCGATATCGTTCGTATCAGTAGTGCGGAGGCTGCCTTCGCTAAAGGTTACGAGAGCGATTGGAGCAGTGAACTATTTAAGATACATCGTATATCAGTGAGTAGCTGGCCTGTCGTATACATTTTGCATGATCTTAACGACGAGGAGATTGACGTCATTTTTTACGAGCCTGAATTGTCCAGAGTCCATGTGTCGGGGAAGACAAACTGACAGAATGAGTAACAATGAATTTTTTATAGTTTTGCTTAGCAATAGTAGTATGAAGTTCCACCCTAACAATAGAACCACGCAATATACCTCGCACTTAACACAAAGTGTAAATTTACATGGCAAATGAGCCGTTTCTTTAGCCGAAATTCAGATACCAATGACTATTATGCATATACCGTATACCATATACCACTGCATATATCGCAGTGTCCCCAGACTACTCGAAGCAATTAACGACATTCAGAGTATCGCAGGGCATTTGAAGTTTCAGTGTGCACGTAACGGTTATGTCTCCGTTGAGCATGTCTGTACTACGAGCAAAAACCTAGAGCACGCTTTCCAATTTTCTCCCATAATTAAAAAAATTATAGGTTTCACTCATTGCACGGGTCTCGTGGTGACGAGCCCGTATATCGTACCGCGGCCGGCCAGCCTTACCAACGGTATACCCGATATGTTATTCGTTTATACCGACATCTGCGAGCCCTACATTATAGGCGATGTACATGCACCATTGCTACGTATCGTTCGCTCAGACATCGATCACAATTATAATTACGGCTCTGTGAAAATCAAAAGTTTTTCGCCGCCTCGCTGCATACCTCTTCTACGGACCAGCTTTCAAACGATAGATATCGGTATTAAAGATGAATACGGAGAACCAATACCATTCGAGGGTGGAACGCTAACCGTGACACTTCAATTCAAGCGTCTAGCTTAGCTGTAGTAAAGAGAGAGAGAGAGCCATGGATTACTATGAATTCTCTTTCGACACGCAGATTGATGGCGGGAGAACAGGATGCGGCGGAATTAATGAGGTTTACTTAAGATCACCAAATCAGAGGGGTCACGGTAGCGGTAGTGTTCTCGGTGGCCTATTCAGACGCATTTTGCCTCTCTTAAAGCAGGGGGCACATGCCGTAGGGAAAGAGGCTATCCGGTCAGGCCTTAATATAGCGAGCGATATAATGGACGCGGGGATCAAGCCTAAGGAGGCCTTGAAATCGCGTTTGCCCGAATCGGAACTGAATTTGAAGCGCAAAGCCGAAGAAAAACTCAATAATCTTATGCAGGGGTCAAGTTATAAACCTTAAAAAATACACAAACTCGTGCATTCACTCGGTAGCTACGGCACGCGTAGGCTGAAACCGAAAAAATTACCCCTGCATTGAGGAAAAAACGGGCATATTGTGTTAAGCGTAAGAGCTGAGCAGACGTGAGAAGAACAGTGACGAAGAAAGCAACGTCGTCGAAGAAGAAGAATAATAAAAAGAAGGCGACGCGAGCCGGGACCGTATCAGATATTTTCTCGTAAAAAATGGCGTTTTTACATGCCCATTCGTGAGAGTGTTTGAAGTCTGAGTTATAGCTATTTTCTCTACCGCCGACTCACACAACCATCGAGGGAACGCAATGGGTGAACTACAAGCCGATCTCATCTCTAACGGATGATTCACCGATAGAGTTTGTGGTACCTTGCCAGGGCGACAAATACATCGATCTTGCACCCACCATGCTGAGTATACGTGTTCGGATACGTCCGAGCGCCGCAAAACTCGACCCATCTGTTAAAGTGGGGCCTGCCAATAATTTACTTTATTCGCTGTTTAATAAAGTCGATTTATTTCTCAATCAGAAGCTTGTATCTCCGCCCAATATCGCCTACGCGTTTAGGGCATACATTGAAAACTTATTAAAGTACGGGCACGGTGCTAAAAGCTCCTATCTCACAAGCTGCCTGTGGTACGATGATACAGCTGGAATAATGGACGATATAGCAGATACTGATGTAGGTCTTGTTAATCGTCGAAATATCCTCAATGAGCGCAAGGAAATCGATCTGCTCGACCATCTCCATTGTGACAATTTCAATCCGGAACGATTTCTCATAAATGGTGTGGAGATGCTATTACGGCTTGTACGCACCAGCGATGCAGTCTCTCTAATGAATTCTTCAAACGATTCCAGTATGCCCATTACTGAGGCGTCGCTTCTCATACGCCCTGCGAAAATCTCCTCGGGCATACTTTTAGCTCACGCGCGAGCATTATCAAAATCTACGGCAAAAGACCCATTAACGCGTGTCGAGGTTAATATCAATGCGCTCTATATCATTGCACGCGGGGGTACACGACGATACTCTGGACAATGTAATTTTAGGCCAGCTACCAAAGCGCATAATTCTCGGTTTTGTTGACAATAAATCGTTCAACGGAAATCGGTCTCTGAATCCGTTTAACTTCCAGAATTATAAAATGAATGATTGAGCTTTATACGCTGACAATGTGCAAATACCATCGATAGCTCTACAACCTAACTTCAACGATACAGGTCTGTATGTGGACGCATACCATACATTATTCTCGGGTCAGGCATTCAGTTTCTCAATCAGGGTAATTCAATCACACGCACAGCGTATCCCTGGGGTATTATCTTTTTGCGTTTGATGTTACGTCAGATCTTTCGGCTAACAGTAACACTAATTAGAATTTGGTGAGACACGGTAGCGTCAGGGTAGAAGTACGGTTCGGTTAGGCTCTAACCTCGACAATCAATTGTGATGTGTATGCAGAATATGATAACGTGGTGGAGATCGACGACGCCCGTCAAGTTATTATAGATTCCAGCGGGTAAACTCTCAGTTTGTCCCGAGCAGTAACAGCAGAATCATCATCATGAGTATTGCTATTGACATACAAAGCCTGATGGATAAGCATTTGAGCTTCATACCGAAAGATGTGGCAGTTGTGTCGGTCTTTTCGTCATTGTGTGATCACTGGATAGTGATCACACCATGATAGTAGCCCCACCGTACGCATACATACAATTACCTAGTGATGTAAAAAAAATGAACGAATGGGTGACGCAAAATCATCACGGGATCAGATGGTCCGAGGGTTATACGTCCTTACGGCATGTTGCGAGAATATTACGGATTATTACGGTCGAATCTACGCGCGTGTTTGTAAGAGGGGCCGCTAAAGCATCCTATTTGACGAACCTCACCGATTATACATTATATATTTGGAGGAGGATGAGGATAATATCTCATTTCAACATCTTCTGGGGGCTGGTGCACTTTGCTCGTATCACGCTGTGACGCCTAAGAATTATCACTATAAATGCGCTGTAGATTCCGCAACGAGAATTAAAACGCTCGTCTGCAAGAGTGAGTACCGGGAATCGTTATGGGAGTATAGGACCACAGCAACAAAAACATTATCGCCCATTTTATCCTGTTATGAACAGTTTCCAAATTCTTGACTGCCTACATAATATAAAGAATCACACGGTTGGCGTATATCCCGCAGACCGTATTCCAAAATCTAGCAAAAGCCGACAGCTATTGTTGCAAACACCGATGGGCAAAAACAGCCCGGAACCCACTGGATCGCCATGTACTTCAATCGAGACGGACGCGGGTGGTACTTCCACAGCTACGGACTACCTCCAATCATCCCACGTCCCACATCTCCATCGACTCCGGGGAAACTGTAAACTCTTCCGATTCAGCACTGATCAACTTCAATCTGCGGATTCGCAATATTGCGGACAGTTTGATTTATGTTTTTTCATTATATGTGTTCTGGCTTCGGTATGCATAAGTTTAGAAGTGCATTTTCAAGTAATTTATCTTGCGATGACAAAATAGTTAGTGACAATTGTCACAAGACGTTCTCCCGCAAGAACGATGAAAGTATTGGTCAAATGTACAG
>JAPYZJ010007714.1:0-22137 GCA_030522765.1 Ophioninae sp. B BG-2022a
ATTTATTTTCGTTTTCAGAGCAAGCTTTAATATTCTATTGGGAGCAGTGTGACTACACTGCCGGAGAGGGAACTTTTCGATCCGTGCACAGTGGGATTCGAAGTTAAGCGCGCACCGACTTTGGCTAAGGTACGAACTTGCCATACACGCTATTTTACATGTCGCGTCGCTTTTTACTCGACGACGAAAATGCAAAAAGACAACAAACCGTGAAGCTATTCGATAATCGTGTCCAAAGAATCAGAGATGACGGCAGGGCTATTGGCAGCCTTGGCGACTTATTGAATTCCAGTTGGCAAATCTCCGAACTTTAACGTTAAAACATTTTTCCGACGCGTCGTCTCTGCGTCCAGTCTTGTTGGAATCGGCCGATGCAAAGGCGCAAGTTCGCTTCAGTTTGGTTAGAGCGATACACGAATATCGATACGTTTCTATGCATCGAGTTTCTCGGTCATCGATCGCCAAGTCACGACGCGACGTAATCTTTACAGTTGTGCGAGTTGTCTTTGACGATGACGATGACGAAGGGAAAATCTATATTATAATAATGTCGATTTGGGGAAATAAATAAAATTATAGGTAAACTGTTTAGACGTTTAACAGAATGCGAATGAATAAAGTTGCGAGTTGTTGTTGGATATTAATAATTGTTAAAGAATATTAACAATTGAATCATTTATAATGAATCTGTTGAATGACTTTTTTACTTAATTGAGTTCCCTTTGATTATGTTGTAATCGTTAGAAAAAGAGCTGTTTTCTTTTGAATTCTGAGTGCCGCAAGCAACAAACGACATTTATCATTTTCACTTGACCGAACGCTTGATACGCCGATTAATACAGATTCGATCTGGAATAGTAGTCGATCAGCTGAATGTAACAAATAGTAAATTCGTTATACTTCTTACTAATTATTATCCTCAACTTTTGATAACCTTTACTCAAACACCGCGATAACGCAAAGTTCATATTACAATCCCTTTTTCAATGCGGAAATCGGAAGTTGGATGGGATTTTGAAGGTGAGATTTTTGGATGTACAAGTCGTACCCATCGTTTTCAGATTCGACCGACAATCGTTGACAAAAACAAACGAAAATGGATACCGGAAGTGCCTTGCCGGCCGCGGGGAATTATCCAGGCGGCGTTAGGCAGCAGTTCTGCGTCTCGTGGAATTCTCATCAGTCGAATATGCACAGCGCTTTTCCAAAACTGCTGAGCTCCGAGCAGTTCGTCGACGTAACACTCGCCTGCGACGGTGGCTCGATAAAGTGCCACAAGGTCGTTCTCTCGGCGTGTAGCGATTATTTGGAGCGTCTGCTCCTGGAAATACCCTGCACGCATCCCATCATATTTCTCAGGGACATGAGGATGTGGGAGCTCCAAGCCTTGGTCGAATTCATGTATCGAGGCGAGGTATACGTCGAGCAACAGCAGCTCGAGAAACTCATGCAGGCCGCAGACGCGTTGCAGGTAATAAATACTACGAATTATTGAAAGACTCGAGTTGTATCGTGACAAGCCAAAATTCAGGCTCGTTTAACAAATTCGACTAATATTACGAAGGCGTAAGTTTGTCTGCGTCTATATTTGTTATTCTTTTGTGCTAAAACGGATGAACGGATTTTTATGAAATTTTGTATAGAGATAGATTTATCCTTGGATTAACACGTAGGCTGTTTTTCGTTTCGAAAAAATTCAGTCGCCTCGTGGGATAGCCAAATAAATAAAATACGTTTTCGATAAATTTGTTTAATATTATAATACATGTTTAATATAATATATATTATATATTATTATTAATATATTAAATCTAAAAATATGAATCTAAAAAAAATCTAAAAATATAAATCTAAAAAAAATAAAAATCTAAAAACCTGTACGGAAATTGTCCAGGTTCGCGGTTTATCGAACCAAGGTCGAGAGACGCTTCAAACTGGGACCGGATCAGCGCCAAATACACCGAGCGCTCCCAGCACGCCGCCGTTGTCGACAAAACCAGCGACTTCCGGTATAAAGCAAGAGGAAACGTCGAGCGTGAATTCGAGCATCACGGGCTTCGTTGATGAGAATTCGTCCGTTGTCTCTCCCGGCATGGTCGCACCGGCGATTCAGTCTACACCACCCGGAAACTCGCCGTCCAGCAATTCGTCGAGCTTCGTAAACATCGAGCACACCGAGGCGCTTCAACACTTGGAGAAGGCATTGAGCGCGTGCGAGGCGACGTTAACGGAGACCCAGGGAATGGTCAAGATGGAGCCTGATGAACAATTCACCCAGCAACAGGACGCTAAACCTTACTCTATCAGTGTGGTACAGCCGGGCAGTATGTGCAGTCCCAGCAGTCCCTTTCCAGCTATCGAAGGTAACCTTCGGTGTAATAATTTCGTAAAACTAATTAAAACCATCTCGCAATACTCGTGCGACCCATCGGGTCACTGATGTCACTTCTAGGGATTTTCGGAATACTAGTTTGTTTGTTTGGGTTTGGTTAACCCGTAATGATCACACGGGGTATAGTGGACCCCACGACGAAAACTTGTTGCTATTTCCGGTCTACTTGATTTATTCACGCAAATCTTTCACGAGTATTCTATATCATATGTTTTTCAAGTAATACAATCGTTTTTTCGTTCGTTTTCAAATTTTAATATGCCGAAAAAACAATCAGAAAAACAAGAACAAGAAACCCCAATTTTCATTGAAAAATTTATATACATTTTGATTTTTACGCTATGACAAAAAAAAGCTAGGTTATGTTTTCTTGAAATAGTATATTTTCAAGAAAAAAATATAATTTTCATGAACATCTCTATTTGCTACCTGCAAGACACAACTGACGCCATTTTAACCATCGTCACAGATAAAATAGTTTTGGAGTAGGTTCAGACAACAACACGTGACAACACAAGTTCGATTCTCAATCATACATCCTTACAATATTTGCCTGGGGTCTACTGGACCCCGGATGACCATTACGTGTTAAAATCAGACTTTGAGGAAACGTGCGCAATCAAATCCATGTTTCATTGTAAAAAGTGAGAAAAATCATTGTTATTTGGAAACAACCATGATTTAATGAGTTTCTACAAAATATATAACCGTATTTGTAGGAATTTATAAATGCGTGAAATGATATAAAATTCGATCTAATTTCTCAGTTTAATGAATTCCATTTCCGATTCAATATATTTATACAATCCGATAAGAGTTTCTACGAGTTTGGTAATTCGTGCAATAAAATTCCTTTTTTTTTCGTGGCAAAGTTGAAAGAATTACGATGAAAAAATTACAATAATTCTTGTTCGCACAAATGAATGAGTACTTAGAAACCTGACGAGATTATCAATTCTATAGATATTCCTTAATTTATGCAATCAAATAACATTTCTTTTTGGTTGAAAAAAAAAATAGAATTCCGATAAAAAGAATTGTTAATAAAAAGAAGCCTTTCTTTTTTGTATATTTGATCTCAATATCCCAGCTGATCAACGGCTTTTTTATTGCTACTTGAAAAATCAGCTTGTCATCTACTTACGAAATCGTGGGATTAAATTAAATTTTCTTTTTTTCTCGAGAAAAATCGAAATACATTTAATCTATCTGAAGTCTGAAAGCATCAGTCATCCTTTCCACCAACATTGTAGGAAGAACCAACAATTCAGTCTCATTTACGTCTGACGTCACAAATGATATTTTTCAGGCTATCAGAGGCGCCAGCGACGTTCGGAACACGAGTTGAAGCAAGCCTCGGATTTGGTAGCACGCGGAATGACGTTCCAGGTAGCCTCGGAAAAATACAAGATACCGATAAGCACGATTCGATTTTACATGGCGAGAAAGGGAATACTGCAGAGGCGAAAACGTGGCCGGGGCACGAGTCAGCACAGTGCGAACAGTCAGCCCGGTAGTCCAGCAAGCCCGCCCTACCACATGATGAATTATCGCCTCCCGGAGAGCCTTAACTCGAGCCTACAGTAGTTGAAACACCGATCGAGACGAGAAACCCGATTTAAACAACAAACAAAACAAAATACAGTCCTATCCTCGGCCCACCCTGAGGTATAATTAGTTCGAGTCCCAAGCATTCGTATAGCAAAACAACAACAACCGCGCCATCAAAATTTATACCCCAGCTCGCCCCGCGCCCCCTCCTCCCACCGATCGATTTCGAAATCGACGAGAATTCCCCAATCGTCGCCGTCGATGGCATACAGGAAGTGTAGAACGTTAGGCCGTTGATAACCGCGTGAAAAATATCCCTAGGAGACACGAGTCCTCGAGAGCTAAAAAAAAAAAAAACACCCGGCGCACGCTTGCTAAACCCGAGTGCGTTTTCTTCTTCTTTTTTTTTTTAAGCCCGCAGTATTAGTAACCGAGACAAACTTTCGGCTCGAGAATAATATAAATGTATAATAACGAATTTCGGGGAGGGGGAGGTTGAAAGAGAAAAAAATTGCGATTCGAGACAACCCGGTTATGATCGTGTGTGCATGTTTTTTTTTTTTTTCGTGCTGTCGGAAGTAACTCCGACAATTCGGCGATTGAAGTTGAAGGGATTTTTGGATCGTCTTCCGGTCGCGAAATTTCAAAGTTGCGAACTGCGTTTTTTTTTTTTTTTGCTTATTGGGGACAAATGAACGTTTATCGAGAACACACATTTCAAAAGACATTTTATACAACGTCGAGTCTAAAGGTTTCGTTTCTTTTTTTCCAACCTCGAGAATTTTTTTGGAACCGAATTCGATCAACGAAGAATTGAGAATTTTTATCGAAATGAATATGATCAAACGATAATTCGTGATAACAGGGAAGGAATGAATAATAATAGTGGATTATTTATTCAATGAGAAAAAAACAAATTCATCGTGCATTGTTGATTCGATCAGGTCGATGTTACCCGTCAATATTTTCAACGCTTCCTATCGTTGCTTTGATATTTGATAATTGTACGATGATTATTGGCGATTCGATATATCGTACGATGTAACAACAATATTACTGCCACTATCGGCCGATAATATCAACGTATGATTGCATTATCATTGATAAGATATATTAGAAATATATTCGCCAGTATATCAATAATGTATCGGTAGTAACATTAGAAACAATAATCATTGCATCATTTCGTATCGATCGTATTTGAAAAGTATTACACATTGTGTTGAGTCGTATACAGCGTGTCCCGAAATAAGTTTTTCGAGCTTTGATTTAGCGAAGGACATGTTTCAATAAAAATAATCTTTCAACCAAATGTCGCTTCGTTCCGATTAGGCAAAAACGTGTCAACGAAGATTTGACCTTGAGAATAATCTTCAACTTTACGTGAAAGTCAACTTCGAAATGTTTTCTCGAAACGGCCTTTTAAAATTTTCTTTTTCATTTTCGTAGCTCTCTTCGAGAAATTTCTGACGCACTCGCATTTCTCTTATCGAGTATTTTTTGGGTTACTGGGACGAGAAATGAACGCAGTTTTTGTAGTTGATAAAATTCATCGATATAAAAAATAATGATTCTAGTGGTTGGAAACAAGATTACGAGCTGTGAGAATTTAAGTAAACAATTAAATAAGAGGGCTGTGAAAAATTTCGAAATTCTTCGCACGAGAACGATGCTTACGTTGAAAGATTATAGTTATCTTACGTTCAATCGGAATGACATTGTCAATACGTCTTTTTTTCAAAATTGAAATACGTACTTTTGGAAATGAGAAATGCTGACGAAAGGCCTAAACGAAGAAAGTCGACAATGCACGAAGTCCCGATTTTGTACCGATATATTTATATATATGTTTTTTTTTTCGCACACAGCGCAGTGCAACTTTCAAATTTGGAGAGTTGGAAAATTCGGACCTCTTCAAGGTTCGGTGCCGAACGACCCTCCCCAAATTCCGCCCACTGAACCGGAAGTACCGAGCTTTTCTTTCATTTCGTTTTTTTTTTTTTTTTTTTTTTTTTTTTTTTTTTTTTTTTTTGTTTTATTATTTTTTTTTTAACGACACGATGAATTTCGCCCTTCCGTCGCAACAATATTTTTCTAGACTCGAGCAAATTGCCGACGGACACGAGATAGACAGAAAGAAAGAGAAAGAGAGCGATTGAGGAAGAAGATAAATGAAGAGGAGAAACAAAAAGAGAAAAATCTCGTGACTCGTGCCATTTCCACGTTGGCGTGTAAAAACTGTGACGATCCTTAACGCTCCAAGAGAAAAAGAGACAGACAGAAGAGTATCGCGGTTTTTTGGGGGAAAAAAAAAAGTGAGAAGGACAACAAGAGAGAAAAACAAAAGTTTCGATGAACGAAAGAAGGAAAAAAAAAAGATTGCGGAGAATCATTGACGAGAGACGTTCGCTTAATGTATAGCCATTGTTAACAAAAAGAAAGAAATGACAAAAAAAAAAACACAAAATAGCGCTCAGATGAAGTCATATTTTTCCATGCGACGCGATACTTGTTATCGTATTAATTATTTACAGTAAAATCGAGACGCGAGAAAGAGAGAGAGAGACAGACAGACAGAGAGAGGATTACGAGCCAACGATAGGATAGATTATAGTGTCTATGGAAACAAACAAACAAAAAAAGAGAAAAGTTACGAGAAACAAAAAAAAAAAAAACGAATCGAGCCAGAAGAAAATCCAGTAAAGAAGCGCCGTTTCGCGATCGGGTCGTGAGCCAGTACAAGCCCCAAATCATCGAGGACGGTCTAATTTATTAATCTATTTCAAATGTCCCGAAAACTGTTGTCGGTTTTGTCCCGGAGAAAAATGATTCGTTGCACGGCGAGCGGCGGGGTGGGTCCGATTCCTGACAATAGCTTGCCGGAGGTCCAGAAACGATGATTTCGGAATTTTGAAAAAAAAAAAAAAAAATGGAAGTTCCGGTATACCGGAAGTTGGTTGAATTATATGACGGCGCGTGAAAAATTTTTGGTACGTCAAACACCTTTCCTTTCTCTTGTAATACAAAAAAGTACAGAGTAGATATCGCTAGTAGCTCGAAATTCCGATTCACCGATTTTCTGGACCTCGCGGTATTCTCCTTAAGAATCGCCGGATTATAAACGTGTGACCTTGGGCGATAACGCAACCACGCAATTCAACGATCATTGTCGTTTGCAGATTCGTAACTGGCCCAATTGGGGTTTTGATTCATAGCCGGAGGTTGAGCTTCCTCAAAACACACAATTCTGATACTTATCGGACGCGAATCCCAAAAAGTTTGTTCATTTTGAGTGTCTCGCGAGAACAAAAAAAAAAAAAAACGAAAATCTCCGCACCGATTGTCTCGAGTCACATTTTTTTTTCTGTTAACTACAATTTCGGAACCTTGACGACTATGAGGAAATCAAAATAAAACGCGACAGACGAATAAATATTGAACGGCAATCGTGAAATCTCGATACTAAAAAATATATAAAATTTTCAACTTTTTTTTTAACCAAACAGAAGATTTTTTTCTCGATTTTTTAAATAGACTTGCGGCCAAATTGAAAAAAATATCAGTTGCTTAAAAATTCAGTTTTCCATAAAATATTTGATGGGCTACGATTTCCCGAAATTTACTAACTGTTCGTCCACATTTTTCAAACACATTTGGCAATAACTTTTTCGATCTCAGGATTACACCAAATGACTGTTTTCCACATTTCCGACCCGTTCGATTTTCGTGAAGGGATTTTCGTCTCGAAACACTCAAGTTCCGATTGAATCGATATTGTTTGCTCCTACGCCAATGCGGTAGGTTTTTTTCCGTATGACAATCCGGAGGTGTATCGAGCCCTGATAACGTTTCAACGAATCCGTAATACTCGAAAAATCGTCACGAGTCATCGATCGGCCTCCGGATTGACAAGTCTCGTTTTATCGCGACCCAATACTGGAAGCAATTTCCAGAAGAAAAAAAAAACCGACAAACCTTCTCACACGCCACCTTTCGATTTGAGAGTGGATTTTTCTGGGGCGAGCAACGTACGAACAATATGACCAAAGATCCACGCCTCAAAAATCTCGTTAAAAATTACTTTTTTTTTTCTTCTTCTGACTTCCTTTTTTTTTAGGAAGAACTTGACGAAGAAAATCTTACGTCGGTAGACTGAACGAAACAAATTACCGATCATTTTCTACTTTTACTTCCCCCCGTCCCGTCATTTCTTTTCTCGGTTTTTTTTTTAGAATAATTTCTGCCGACCGAGATTGGTCGATATATTTATAATTGTCCTGAATAGTTTACCTGCCTTTGTTTAGTATCGATCGCGTGTGCTCGTTCGTATGCCAATTGTCGTAAGCCCCGTTCGGGAACGAGGGAAAGAAAAATGAGAATTATAATGTCGATCGAGTAGATATTCCGTAGAGGGAAGCATCGCGGTGAGCCTCACGACGAAATCGTAAACAGCAAACTTGCGGAGCGATCGTAAACCTCGTCCCTACGAATTATAATCACCCTGTGGAGCCATCGACATCGACAAGTTCCACTTATCGAACTTCGTTAAGCTTCCTTAGAGATTCAAGTATTTTCGTTTGATCGATAAACAACAGAAAGAAAACAGAAAAAAAAAATTGAAAAGAAGTACGTCGTGTTTTAAGAATATATTACTTTTAATTTTAAGGGCATGTAAAATGTGTTAGCGATCATGCTTCTTACTAGCGATTTAGGACAGCGCTATACAATAATTATCATAACTACAATTAATGATCATAAGGCATTTACTAAGTGCAGAGTATTTCTTAATAAAAGTAATTCTGAAATCAATTATCCCGGTATCCCTTGTTCCGGAATTTGCCTGATAATCGAGCAAGTTTGGATTTTCATGATCCCACTTCCAAATTTTGTGGCTTTATGCGTTTTAGAAAACGACTGAAACTCGCTAGGAAAAATGAATTTGCCATACGCATGAAAGCAAAAATACGAAACGGTTTCGACAGAAAACTGACATATGTCAACCGATACATCTCGTTCCTATGTACACACAATTGTTAGAATTTCTTTTACCTATTAATTTCGAACCTTTTACATTTTTGTTTTTTATGCGACGATCGAAAGGTCTCCGACATGCCAACACCGTTCCTTAAAAGTTTAGTTTTAGACTTGAGCTACCCAAGTTCGAAAATTGAATTATGTTTACACGAATGTTACATAAATTGTTATTTTTTATTTTCCGGGACTCCTTTTCCTATTGCAGGTGAGATATTTTGGTCCTGAATGTAAATCATCGTGTGCTCCCATGTCTGAATAAGGCATCGACGAAAGTTCACTCCAGCGAACAATTGCAACTCTCACGTTGCAGTAAGGAATACTGACCACTAAACTACCGAAGAAGCCAATACGGCTATGACAGGCAAAGGACATTGCTAACATTTTTATCGATGAAGCATTGTCCATAATTTAGAAAAACATCTATTTGTTTTTATTGCTAACTTAACATTTTTCTTATTATCTTATATTTTATCACTACCAACAAATAATTCATTTTACTCTCAGAATTTATAAAGAATTATTAGTTCAATGTTGAAGGAATATTCCAGATAGAAGTTAAAGTTATCTAAATCCAAAAAACAATTCTTTATATGGGTTAACCCTTTGACTGCGACGTTGAAATTCTTACAACGTACGTCATGGACGTACTGACCACCAGTGACCCTATGGCAGTCAAAGGCGTAAAAATAAAAATAAATCGCTTCAATATTATCATATAATCAGATACCATGCATTTGAAAAGAATTTTGGCGCATTGTCCTCTATCGATAAGTAGTCGACGATTGCTGCCATCTGACGGTGGTTCGCCGCGACTCGTATGTACGAAAGCAACGAGTCCTGCAGTACCGGCGTAACTGTGATGAATATTCTCAGCATTTGATATATGGCCTCGATAGAACAAGAACCGCGATAATAGAAGTTGATATTTCGTCATTGCGTGGTCTGCCAAAAGTAGCGCAGGCATCGCTATTGAGAATTCTATTTCTAGAATAGGAAAGCGTAAATCTTTCTCGTTCTGGCTCCAACACTAGTTGGGTGGAATGCCCCATTCATTTTGGATACCTTTATAAATTGTCGTTTGGTAATTAGGAAGAAAAAGTATCAGTCTTCCACATTCCGATCAGGCTCCATTTGTCGAAAAACTGGGTGAAGACAGCAAATAGTAAATTACCTTCAGTTACTTATTATCAAGGCCTATATGAAAAACCTTGGAAATATAGGACGATCCAATATGAGTTTAAATAGCACGTTTCGGATCAAATCAAATTTTTAGTAACTCGGTATATTTTAAGCTAGTATATTTTTTTGAACTTGTTCTCAGTCTAATGACTGCAGTTGATGACACATTTTTATATTAAACAAAGGCCATTAAAAGTTTCACAGGAGACCCGGTTTAAGAACCGTTTATTTATTTTGCAGTCGTATATAAAGATACAAAATTATATGCCCCCATTCGGGTAACATTGAATCGCACACATCAAATCAAAAGTATAGGACCGACAATCTCTTGAGATCACATAATTGACTGATAAGGCAAGACCGCGTGATACTTTGGTGCGTTGTAAGTTTCTCAAAATTTATCGTTCGATTAACCGATGAACAGACATTTTTCTCGGCCTTTCATTTATCGCTTTTCCTTGATGACGAGAATGTTTGTATTCCTCCAATCTCGAAACGTTCGCAAATCAAAGAGGTGGCTTTTAGATCAAAAGTTAATTTGGCAAGACATGACAAAGCGCAAAAAAGTATCAGAGGTGCGGTGTCGAAAGTTGTAATTGCATCCTACAACCTAGATATCACAATCGACCACAATAATCCGATTGTTTCAGGAGGGTCGTTTTGAGGCATGCAGTTGCAAGAACTGCTCGATTGATCATCATTATTGATCACAGTAGTCATATTCAAGCTCTAGATCCAGAGATCCAGTTGATGCTGAAAACGCTTCGAACCTCTGAAAACATTGTTCTTAGTGAGCCACTTGGCACTTCCTAAGCTTTTCAAAATATGCATGATCAACAATATCATCGATTTCCGTAATATCGTAGATCTTCCATAGCCAAATATGACTCGACAGAATGCAGAACATTTTAGAGGTTAGGTCCAAGATCTAAACATTCTGCGATACCAAAATGGTTGATCCAAGGTAACAACAGATGACGCTAGTGGACCGTTCTGCTCTACCGTTTGAGGCAAAATCGGAAGTCTGCTGGAAACGACTTTCAATCAACAAGTGACAAATCGCCTTCACAGCACAAACAGCAAATGATTGGTCGCTACACGGATTGCAAACTAATACAAATCGTACAGGAGGTATCGATGTAACGATTGGGGTAGTTGAAGTCTTCCGACGATATTCGGAAGCTTGGTGCCGCAAATTTTTCGTACTCTGAGTCTAGCCTGATGTATCAACGGTAGAGGAGTCCTCGCTGCTTCCATAACAAGTGCCCTTTGGGCGTCGGTCAAACTGCTCGATCTCTTGATCATGCAGGGATCGAAGCTTTCGGCAGCTTCGAGCAAAGTTCTCAACAGATGGGGCTTGCCCGCCGTATTTTGAAGGGAATTGAGAATACCGTGTGGATCCCGAAACTGAGTCTTGATGACAACTCTGGCGCCGTACTTCAGCAAGAGAGAAACTATTTCTACCGATGGATTCACATTGGATGCAACGTACTCTGCCAATACCGGTCTAAGGGCCGGACCCTCGTCACTTCGTATCACAAGGTTCGGATCAGCCCCGCGCTCCAGAAGCATGCACAGGATCTCTAATCTGTTGGGAATGTTGTCCGCACAGGCCACGTGGAGAGGAGAGCCAATTATTGGCGACGTGGCGTTTACGTCAGCACCTGGAATCACATCAGAGCCAATCGTAATCCTCGATAAAAGCTGAGACCATCAATGAAATTTCGCTGCTTAAAAGTATTACAAATGTTGATGCTATTTCTGTTGATACAACATCCAATAATTATAAATCGATTAATCCGATTGATTTTCTCGCTAATACGAAATTACGAGCCGATTTTGAGGTTAGCTAGACTGCATCGTGGAATTCAAAGCGCCGCCTAGCGGCGAGTGTGAGAAACGCCGTATGTAAAAAGACCGCTTCAGCCCTCTCTGAATGGCTCGATGCGAATCGCCTAGTCCCTATTACCTACTCGAGATAACGTATTTTTACGCCGTTCTATACGTATTGCATTTTTTACATAGTCACTTTTGCAAGTCGGGATTGCGAGTATTTAATTGACGTATGTGCGACGGGGCTTTCGAGCCAGATGCCTTTACCTGATTGCAACAGCATTTCAATGATCGACAGGTCACCCTTGAGTATAGCCAAATCCAATGCCGTCGGCTTTTGGTAGTCGGGGCCAAGGTCCAATCTTGCTCCCTGCTTCAACAGAAGATTGATGACCGTTGGATCACCGCCGAGAATCGCGTAATGAAGAACCGTTCGATAATCGTGTCTGGCGTCGGCCATCGCGTTCACATTGGCTCCATAATTCAATAGGAGCAATACCGACGATATGCCCTGAAATTTTTGCATAAATCCATCGAAAAAACGCTTTCCTTTTTATCAACTCGAAACTCTAACGGTCATATTTGAATTTATTACAATCGATTTTGATATCGATAGTGGCGCCTCGGCATAGTTCCCGTACGAACCGTATGGCGCCACTGAAGACACTTGGTACATCTGCATCCAATATGGTGTTTTTTTATATTCTAGGGATTCTTTTAGGGATTTCCACCCACGCGTCCAATCACAGTTGTCAACGAAAAAGGTTAAAGTTTCTAGACTTGCCTGCGGCAATCGAGCTGCTTTCATGAGCGGTGTCAAACCAGCCCGGTCTCTCGTGTTTGGCTGTGCACCGAACGTCAACAGCAGCTCCATGCATTCAAGGTCTAACGGGGAAACCAAGTTGATCTCCGAGCCAAAAAAGTATCGTTTGTTTGGATTGGCGCCAGCTTCCAGAAGAAGCTTCGCCACCTCGATGTGACGATTTCGTAGAGCTAGCCTCAGTGGCTCATCGCACAGCATTGTTCTGTGTTTGAAGTATACAAACGCTTTAAGAGTACTCTTCCTGATCAGTGTTACCAACTGGGTTTGCCTCCAGAAGACTTTGCTCGAA
This sequence comes from Ophioninae sp. B BG-2022a, assembly GCA_030522765.1. Lineage (NCBI taxonomy): Eukaryota > Metazoa > Arthropoda > Insecta > Hymenoptera > Ichneumonidae > Ophioninae sp. B BG-2022a. The sequence goes on from JAPYZJ010007714.1 coordinate 13,102, forward strand.
AACTCAATAGAAAAAGCCTGAGACTTTTTGGTGACTTTCCCCATAAAAAATCATCGATGGTGAATTTAGGCAAAAATCTACAGAGTTACGTCCTTCATAAATTCAGAGGAGTAAACGAGTTTTTGAGCTTTCATAAATAACATAACCTCAATTGGACTATTCTCTCTTTAGATTCGAGCTGTACGATTAGGTTAGGTTTTGGGATTGTTTGGGTTTGTTTGGTCAAATCAACCAACCATCCCATTTGAAATAATCAACACCCTAGTCGTGATACGAAGTGATTGGTGGAAGAATCAACCAATCCCGAACACAGACATAGTTCGCGTTTCACTAACATTTCAGATTCGCATTGACCAGTTTCGATCTCATTACCAATAAAGCAGAAATCTCTCTTACCTTGGAAAGAGTTCGTCCGTGTCCTGGCGATGATCCACTTTCGCACCGTACTTCAGCAAGAGCTTGACCAAATCGAGATATCCATGTTCAGCCGCCAAATGTAACGCGGAGTATCCACACTCGTCGGTCGCGTCGATGTCAGCGCCGCGGACGAGAAGAAGCTGCGCGGCGTCCGTGTACTTCTGCCAAACTGCGTAGTGAAGGGGCCTCAGGCCCTGCGTCACTATGTCATTCGGCTTAGCTCCGCATGCCAGTAAAATTCGTATCTCGTCCAGGGGCTGCATACGGATTATCGAATCCGCGAGCTCCCGTTGCAACGGATTGGCAATGCACTCTGCCGGCATCTGCAATGGCCATCTTATGAATTCGAAGCGTGATTTAAAGCAACTTGTTTTCAAATTCTGTTCCAACTTTAAACTTCCTAATTGCCTGATCGATGTTCAACTATCTCCGATATCGATATTAATCGATTAATCGATGTCGATATTAATCGATTAATCGATGTCGATATTAATCGATTAATCGATGTCGATATTAATCGATGTCGATATTAATCGATTAATCGATGTCGATATTAATCGATGTCGATATTAATCGATGTCGATATTAATCGATGTCGATATTAATCGATGTCGATATTAATCGATGTCGATATTCGGTATCAATCGATTAATCGATATCGATATTAATCGATATCAACTCATTAATTTTTACTCATATATTCGAGATCTCGGAAAATCATCATTTAGAAATTTTGCTATATGACCAGACTGCATCGAGAGGACTACCATAACCTATTTTAGGAGGTCGTTTAGAGCCGTAGACCGAGCATTGAAATATAGCTTGGAATAATGAAAGATTACTTTCAAGAATAATATTTTTTTTTCAGTTTTAAGTTACCTTAGAAAAAAACGGTTAAGTTCGTTGCGCGTCATACGCCCTACGTCTTATATATGACCGTGATTCTCAACCCCCTCCTAACTTGTCATTGCTAAACGCAGAAGCCCTAGTACAGACATCTTAAAATCATATGGCCAGTCTACTCTTTCTTTTTGTTTGATAACAGACATTGATGAATGTTAAAAATAATAAATACAAGTAAATCAGATCTCGTCATAACCTCACGATGAAACCAATATGGCTGACACAAACGTATGTTTATTTGTTTTCCATCGCGAAGCGAAAATGCACGAGTGTCATGAATTTCCGATATTTCTCATCCCGACTACCACCGTTTCGATCATGATACACGCGCGGGGTCGACCGTTTCAAAAATAATTCCGAGTCATGCGTTGGAACTTTTGCCAAAGCGAAAAGCTGCGTCGCAGTTTCCGATGGCGTTGCAAAAAAAAAACGGTTGGATCGGTTGTAATTACGAAGATAGGAGGAAACCGGGCCACCACTGGCCTTCCCACGTGCCCCCACTCCCCGCTTCCCGCGATGCTACTTTTATCGTGAAATTTTCAAAAGCGAAGTTATCGGTCTAAAAAATGAAAAAACCGGATGTTCCTCGCCGCTCATAAAGCCACACGATGCTAAAACTACAAAGTTTTATCGAAGCGACGAAAAGCTAGATCAAGCGTAACAAAGGAGGTTAGAAAAATTGCGCCCTTTGTTTTCGTGGTCGTATCAGTATTTCCAAGTTTCGTAAGATGAGAAAAATGTGCAATCGGAAGCTTCGATTTACGTCGAATATTTTTTTAAATTTTGCACTTATAATTTTCATCCTAAGTATTTATGAAGATTTTTAGGAGTCTCGACAGCACGCTCGACGTGAAAGACATAATTTCTAGAAATGTCTCGTCACGTTGGCAGTACGCTACAGCTTCGATCGTCTCTCAGTGTCTAGCTTCCAAACTACCTGAAATTATCCATTGTGGCTCGATCTACCGTTGCGAATCTCAATCGAAAACAAAGGATTCATAAATGAATGAAGAAAGAGCTGAAAAGCATCGCGTAGGGACAGGTGCCAAAAAAAAAAAAAAAAAATAAGTAGATCACTCGTTCGTACGCTTCTTTAACCATGATACCATTTCTAACCGTACGAAGTACGAAAATCGATTCAAGCGAAGATCTGGATACAGAATATCGGCTACCGGACATTAGCGATAATTTTCAAACAATTTTTTACTTTCAAAGCAACCATTAGTTCACGCTACCAATTCGTCACTCCAAACGACAATGTAAACGACGAAAAAAAGGTTAACCGAAAATCGTATGGTTTTGTTCCGCACGTGAAAATAGGCTTATACACTAGAAGTGCGCGTCATGACCGTAGAGGGATTCCCGCGTTTTTTTTGTTGATACATCTCGGAAGAGGCGTTCGCGGACGGATCCAGGAAATAGTATTATTGTTTACTCACATCGAAAATCGTCCGATGTTCCAACATGTAGAAGACTTCTCATAGACTGAGATTCTCTTCGAAAGCTCGATCCTATTTAAAGCATTGAACAACGAAACGGCCAAAAATAACACAAAGAGATCGCGGCGTGCTAGAGTCACGCCGCGAGGACGATGGGTTAAGGGGGGGGGGGGTGGAAGCAGAGTTTGCGCATCAAGGGTGTCCCTCTCTGTGCGCAACTGCGCAACATTCACTCGCATCAAGTTGCGTGTCATACACGCGCTTCGAACTTCGCCAGTTCACGAGATTTCTTCTTCTTCTTCTTTGTTTCCTTTGGACTGGCTTCGGTTTACGCTCTAGAGCGATTTTACCACACAGCCTTGTAAGACGAGATCTCAAATGCGTATGCGTCGATGAACAACCTAGTGCAAGGTCTTTCACCGCCCCAAATTTGCCATCCGTTACCGGTGGCGCCACCGTCGAGAACCGTTCGGAACGTTACTTTCGTTTGGAGAAAAATACTGACAGGTGCAATTTCATCTGGGTGCGATATTAATTATCGGTACTCGTACAGGGTGGGTCGAGTTACCACATCGAAAGATTTAGAAATGGGTCAAGATTAGGAAAATTGATTGAAACAAAAGTTTCGTAGATTTGGAGAAGAAAAATTGGTATCTTGGTTTTTTAAAACTTTGTCCAGTCGGCTGAGATATTTGAAGGTCAACTTGAGATATTTGAAGGTCTTTGGGTATAATTTCTATTTCGTTAAGCCTTTGTTTCTTAAGTCTGGCTGCACTTTTACAATACCACTTAATTCAAGGTCATCGTATTGTAGTAGCGTTTACAAATAGTAGGAGAATCGCAAGATAATGTCGGTGTGGTAAGTTCAATGACGTTGCTTGAAACCGACTACGTTCAATTTGCGACGGCGTTCCATAAATAGAATTCCTGAATTATACATCAATTAGGGACATCCCAAGTGTCGACGCGGAGAACATCAAACTCGTTTTTAGGTTAAATTTTTGTATAATCGATTTTGCTTGGGCGGTCACTAGGCGTCGCTAGCGTCGCGAGATTTTCAAAAACGCGTGACGTTGAAAATCGTTCGATTACGTCTTTTGCCGAATTTTCGATTTTGATATTTTTTATATATTATTATTATTATATATATCAAGGAGATTACTCGCTAACGTCGTTTTCTAAATTCCAGTATGATTGAAACAAAAAAATATTAATCGTCGGAATCGGAATATCTAATATTTTATTTTCGTCATTCCGTCATTATCATCTCAAAAAAAACACACAAAGTATTCCTAACGAGCAACTCAAACACAAAATTATTCTGCGGCTGATTCAAAAATTTCCAAATTTTCATAACCCGGAAACGGAAGAAACCCTTTCGTGGTTCGACGATTCGCCGTTCGAAAATCGCGCTCGCGTGTCGTTCCGGTTCGCGATCGTCCAGGTGGAACGATGGCGGCTGGTGTCTTGCGGACTGTTTTACGTAAATCCGCAGGATTTTCGGTGGACGGCAACTCCTTCCTGCAAAATGGCAGTTTCCTACGTTTCGCAAAGTGAGTTCCAGAACTTCGTCAATTACTCCGACGCCTTATTTTGCACAGAAAGTTACGTAATGATTTTCTAACCTCTACAGCTCGTAACTTCGTTGTGTTGACATGTATATGCATTTACAATAATAACTGCGATAATTGCGATAAATGCCCATCCGTAATCCTAAATTTGCACAAATTGCAGGGGGTCTTTCATTTACATTATATTTCGGTAATACACAATTAATCAAACGATTATATCGATAATACCAAATAATGACGATGACGGTTATCATTATTTATAATATAATTATAATCTTATTATTATTGTTTATTGAATAACAATAATTATGTCAATCAGAATGATAAACCTCATTATTGTTATGAATAATACTAATCATTAGTACTAATTAATAATAATTATTATTATTTATTTCCAATGACGATGGTAATGATGATGATGAGAACGGGGGTAGTTCACCGCTTCGTTCCTTAATTAACTTTAACTCGTTGATTAAGTTAACGAGTTAATTAAGTTAACTCGTTAATTAAGTTAACAAGTTAATTAAGTTAACTCGTTAAGTTCATTAACATAATCAAGATTAATCAATACTACACGAAGTTCATCCACCGCTTCATTCTTGATGACATTTTTCAAACTTTCTCCACCAATCTGTTTTTTCCGTTTAGACCGAACAGAGCGGCAGGGACATGGTATCCAGACATGGAATACTTGAAGAGCATGCAGGGGCCGGTCCTCTATCCAGTCGATGGTGTTAAATGGACTTCATCACCATTTCCAAAGGACCCTCCCCTCGAGAAGAATGTCAAGAACGTCAAGATCAATTTCGGCCCTCAACATCCCGCGGCTCATGGAGTGCTACGTTTGGTTCTGGAGTTGGACGGAGAGGTGGTTGTCGGAGCGGATCCGCATATCGGCCTTTTGCATCGGGGAACCGAAAAGTTGATAGAGTACAAGACGTACATGCAAGCTCTACCGTACTTCGACCGTCTCGACTACGTCTCCATGATGTGCAACGAGCAGTGTTTCTCGCTCGCCATTGAAAAACTTCTCAACATCCAAGTCCCGCTCAGAGCCAAGTATATTCGCAGTTAGTACATCACTTTTCTTTTACAGATGATCGTCAATTTTTTGCTGGATGCACCGAACGATGAATCGAAAAAAAAGAATCAGCATTGTCTATTAAAAGAAGGCTAGACTAGTTAGACGACGTGAATATCGGGGGGAATTCAAAAATATCACGGACAAACAACCATTTTGGAATAGAAAAAAACGTTTTTTTTCCATCTTTTTAATATGCCTAAAAAAACATTAATTTTGTAGGACTATGTAATACACGATACTTTTTTCATCCTAAGAGAAAAAATGCTCAGATAATACGCGAATATTTTTTCTAAGTAAAAAAACATTTGTATATCGTAACTTCAAAATGATTTTTTTTTCCTACGCTTTTAGGCAAGATCCAAATTTTTGTTGGACATATAAAAAATTGACAAAATTATCTTCTATCGAAAAAACTCTCGATTTGTGTATCGTGCTGCATATAAGATTTTTTTTAGCTCGATGCAATTTTTGTTCACAAATGTTTGCTCACCCAAAAAATAGCACTGTTCGCCGAGATCACACGAATCCTAAATCACATAATGGGTATTGGGACTCACGCCCTGGACGTTGGCGCGATGACGCCATTTTTCTGGCTCTTCGAGGAGCGTGAAAAGCTGATGGAGTTTTACGAGCGCGTGAGCGGCGCCCGTATGCACGCCGCTTACATCCGTCCCGGTGGAGTCGCCCTGGATCTTCCCCTCGGATTGATGGACGACATATACGAGTGGGCGGCTAAATACGCCGACAGGATCGACGAAGTCGAGGACGTCTTGACGGAAAACCGAATTTGGAAACAACGAACGATTGACATCGGCGTTATAAAGGCCGAGGACGCTCTCAACTGGGGCTTCAGTGGAGTCATGGTTCGAGGCTCCGGAATCAAATGGGATATCCGGAAAACTTCCCCCTACGACGCTTACGATCTCGTCGAGTTCGATGTCCCGATCGGTATCAACGGCGACTGCTACGATCGGTGAATACGACGTTAGGGATAAAACCACTTTAGCGATCGAAAAGATGGCTAAACTTGTTCCTTTTTTTTGGAATATAATGAAAAGAAGAGGTATTCTTTTTAGAGAGATTAATCAGTGTGTATTCAAGTATAGACGTTTTTTATTCCTTTTATACTAAAAAGAGGCGATAGGGACCATTTTCGAAATAATATTTCGAAAAAACATCTCTAGTAGCGGACGAATTTCTGAAATATAAATTCTAGATAAAAAACGAAAAAGATATTAAATGTATATACTATTGTCTGCAGAAAAGCGCATGGATGTTTTGTTTACAAGAAGTTTGTGAATGTTTTTTAAGCAAAATTTAAGCAAATTTTCAATTAAAATTTAAGCAAATTTTCAATTGAAATTTAAGCAAATTTTCAATCAAAATTTAAGCAAATTTTCAATCAAAATTTAAGCAAATTTTCAATCAAAATTTAAGCATATTTTCAATCAAAATTTCAGCAAATTTTTTAAGCAAAAAATAATCGATTTTTACTGAAAACAACAAGTAAATTTATAGAATGAAAAGTTTCCATTGAAAGACTACTACGTTCTCCTATGAATTGATTTTTCCTGCGTTCGTCAATAAAACAGCAAAATTTGAAGAAATTTTGATTTCACTGACGTAATTGACTAGCAACGTAATTTACGTACTCAAAATTAGCTTTTCATCTGCCACTTTTGAATTTGAGAATTTTAAGATCGATGTGCTACAAACACGGATCTTTGAAGCTCTTCTTTTGGATTAGGTATATTTGCCGGGTCGAGGAAATGCGACAGTCACTGCGGATAATCAAACAGTGCCTGGATCAGATGCCACCGGGTGAGATAAAGGTCGATGACGCGAAGATTTCGCCACCGAGTCGTCACGAGATGAAAACAAGCATGGAGGCGCTGATTCATCATTTCAAGCTTTTCAGCCAAGGTTTTCAGGTCTGCAGGCTCTCTCAATTCAAAATGATAAAAAAAAAACATGAAAAAGAACGCGAATTGATATCAGCATTTTGCAGGTACCACCTGGTGCGACTTATACGGCGATCGAGGCGCCGAAAGGTGAATTCGGAGTTTACCTCGTCAGCGACGGCAGCAGCAAACCTTACCGTTGTAAAATCAAAGCACCCGGTTTTCCACATCTCGCCTCGCTCGCGACGATAGCACCCGGTCATTACCTTGCCGATGTTGTCGCAATCATTGGTACTCTCGATGTCGTCTTCGGTGAAATCGATCGATAAGATCCTCGATCAAACTTCGATCGTTACCGAATCCTCCTAGTTTCGGGAGTTTGTAAATTACACGCCGATAGGATTACGACTTGATAAACTTGGGTTAACCCTGCGTGTCGAACGAGTCTAGTTTTCATTTCGATGTATACAGTTCTCAAATCGAATAATGAAGCAGGCAGCCTGCAGAATCGACAAAACAAGCGTTCGAAGTTACTAATATATAAAAACCTGAAATCTTACCTGTAACCCAAACAAACCCAAACAAAATTAACCTTTACCGTCGTCGCTCTTCGGATACTTGAAAAGCTATGATGATTGTTACGAAACGAGTTGCTTCATTTTTTTCCTTTTCCCGTCCATACCATCCTAAATATTAAAACAAAATTTGCAAAATATTCCCCTTAAGAAACCTGAAAAGAAAGTTTCGGAATTACGAACTTTTCAAAATCCGGAAACTGAAGAAACTACTCGTGGTTGGGCACTCCGGCATTCGAAAATTGAGTTTACGTGTACTTCCGGTTTGAGAAATTACAGACAGATGTTTTCATCGTTTTAACTGGTTTTGTACACTTTTTACACCTTCGGTGGACTTTGGATTACTGTATGTAATGAAAGTATAAAAAATGTAGCTAGCGCGAACAAACCTAGTTTCACGTCGAAAATTTGCGAATGGTTTTATGCTGAAATCACGAAATTGTCTGCTATGTATAGATATATATATATGCGCAGAATGTACGGTTGACATAACCTAACCAGCGCTACGAGTAAGAGAATAAAACAGGAAAAACTCCGGCAAATATTCTACACGAGTGAAAATTATGGTACACTGTCAAGTTTGCGGAACAAAAGCGTCCAAAAATTACGAAATAACGGTCCATCGGTCATTTTATCAGCGCTCAGAAAAATTCTACTTTTTTTGAGGTTATACCCGCAACATTGTATCCTACATCCATCCCGATCGCCGAATCATTATCCTTACGTTCCCGAAAGACGAAAATTAGATAATCTCAATCGATTTCGTTGAGAAGTAGAAACAGTTTTCCCGCGAGGTTTTCAAGTCCACGATGCTCCCAACATTTCGAGCAATCGATCGAATCGAACAATCGAATCATCAGCAGTGAAAATTCATTTAAAACCATTTTTCGTGCTAATCATACACATTTCTAGATGAGAATACGTACACGCTTGGTGATAGTCTTTTTCAAGTTTTTATCTCGTTTTACAAAAAACTATATTTCAGTTGGATCGTACACAGTTGAAATGACAAATAATTTATACGTAGGATTGTATCGGTTCATCACAATTTATGTCTCCGAAGCTCGACACGATGCTGAAAACATTCAATGAGACAGGTTTGATCCTTTTCGACCGTCAACCGTTAATTCCTTTCAGACCGTCAAC
>JAPYZJ010007721.1:0-10168 GCA_030522765.1 Ophioninae sp. B BG-2022a
TTACCAAGACGCAACGTCCACACCATGGACCAAACTTCTTGCGACACTAACAAGTTCTGCTAAATACCGTCAGATGGCGTTAAAATCAATTTTCCAGCGGTTTTGTATTATCGGTTTTGGTACGGTCCCCATCTTACCTCGCTACCCCGTCTTACCCCACCTTCCCCTATATTTGCTCTAGTCCAGTCTTTGTAAAGTCTTTCCGTTTTAGATCCGCGACGCTGGCTCCGAGGGAATCGCAATACCGTGCTAAGTGTTGGAGACGCTAACGCGAGGATTCTAACGTCCAGAGGCTCTAATCGAATTTACCACTTTGCACGGGCGAAGGTGGTGGAGAAAGACCAATAGTGGAAACTCAAGACGAAACGAGAGCGATGATAATCACCGTCAACTTGGAGAGCAGACGTTCATTTTTTGTCCCGATCGCAGATACGAAAATCCGTCCCTCGAGATCTCACTCGTGGCTATACCAACGCATACGGAATATGACGACCCGATAACGGGACTTCACCAAGGAACGGTTTATCGTTTGAAACAAGGCGCATAGACACTGAGACTTTCATTGAGACGCTGCAAGCGGGACTCGAGAAATGAGAACTTGAAAGACTGTACAGAATATGGGGAGTACAAGTATATTCAATAATTTTCTTTGAAATTGAAAAAAACTAGTCAACAATTGCCGAGTTCGACTGTTCGATTTGTAAATCTACTTAGAAAAATCGAATCTTTCCAAATGACAAAAATTATCAAACGACGTTGATCGTGAAACAGTGCAGAATTCAATTGGATCCCTATTCAATTTTAACCCGTAATGGTCACATGGGGTATAGTGGACCCCACGCCGGAAACTTGTTCCTATTTGCGTTCTACTTGATTTATTGATGCAAATCTTACACGAGTATTCTATTTCATATGTTTTTCAAGTAATACAATCGTTTTTTCTTTCGTTTTAACATTTTATTGTGGCGACGAAACAATCACAAAAAAAATAAAAAAACCCAGTTTTCATTGAAAAACTCATGTACATTTTGATTTTTGCAATATGGCAAAAAAACCTACGCTATGTTACTCTTGAAATAGTATATTTTGCTATTTGACACCATTTTGACCATCGTCACCGATTAAATAGTGTTGGAGTAGGTTCGGACAACAACACGTGACAGCACAAGTTCGATTCTCAATCGTACCTTTCTATAATATATCCCTACAAAATTTCCCTGGGGTCTACTGGACCCCGAGTGACTATTAAGGGTTAAACGAAATTATTCGATATATCCTCACAGGGATTTTTTAAAAACACTGATTTAAAAAAAATATCTTTATAAGGATTCCCAATGAATGGTGTTTTGAAAATATGCTTCTAGAGATATGGGTGCAGATTTCACGGATAACGCAGATCTAATGGATTAGAAAAAATGGGTTTGGCTTCTGCTGGGTACTCCCTGTAGATGGCAAATCAAGATGAGGGTAGATCGATGAGTATCTGTTTCTGAGGACCTTGGAAATTCATGTTCTCGTGTACTTCTGTCCAGCTATTTCTGTCGCCCTCTTCCTCTGTGTTACACTTCGCTATTCACATCACTATTTATTCCATGTCTGGTGCACTCACTTTCAGTTTAACCGTTCTTCTCTCTCTCTCTTTCTCTCTCCCTACTCCCCCATCTTGATTCCTCTGCCACTCGTTGGTACCCACTTAGGTCGATTCATTCCGGACAACCTTGCGTGTGTACAGCTCGCACTTTGCGAATCGAACGATTTATCACTTCGATATGTATCACCTTGTACGCAAGCAGACAATTTACAATTTCTGTCTGGCAGAGTTTCAACGGATATAGAGAACTCGATCGAGGCCTAGTTAATTTGGCGAGTCCAGCGCGGTCTGTATCTAGCACAGAGTATCCCAAGATCACTCCTTCCAAGACGTTGATCTTCGCGATATCAATTTGCCCCAAAAATATGCACCGATTTATAAAAATATTCATTTTTGAAGATCACAACTAAGTTTTTTTCCAAACTTTTTGAATTGAAGTATTCAGGATTTTTTTTGTTTTTTTTTTTTTTTTTTGTAAATGTTCCTCGCTTTCGGGAGAAATGAATTTTGCGTTTGTGAAAATTCCGAAATTCGAGGATCGGAATATGTTTTTCTGGAGTCCTTGAATTTGAAATTATTGAATTCGGGAATTACGAAAAGGGATTATGAAATGAACAACATGATTTTGGATTGAGATATTTTTCGAAAACATAAGGTGCAATATTTATTGGAATCCTCGAATTTCGGATTTTTTAAAAAACACGTTCATAATTTCTGGGGCAAATGGATTCTGCGTTAAAAACATCCGAAATTCCAAAATCTCACCGAATTTCCCTAGAGATACATGGCAATTTTTTGAAACGTCAAAATCGATTTACCCAAAAACAAGCAAAATTTTCAAAAAATTCCCTGGTTCGAAATCGTCCTACAAAAAAGCAAAGTTGAAAAAAAAAAAGATTCTCCGAGTAAAGTGAAAGAATCACGAGTAATGACCGATTATTGACATCAAGAACGAACTTCTGAATAGGTAGATTCGTTTGTACGAATAAAACGAGATTTCCATCCGAGGTCGAAAAATAAATTTCTCTTCGCGGTCGTGCACATTCGAACGCGAGATCCCTCAAAAAGGTTCGTCAAAAAAAAAAAGAAAAACAAATGTGCACGCATCAAACGTGAAATTCAAGTGGTCCAGGTGTAAAATTGGTGCCGCGGTGTTGGAAAGTTGAGAGTCGAATATAATCGCGATCTCCTCGGTGGGGAGTCAGCCACGTGTGACGAGCTCTCACGCAAGCCGATTTTCTCGATAACGCGTCACTCCCGTGGGTCTTCTATTCTTTCTGTACAGTGCAACGATGGAAACATCGCGTTTCGGACACCACCCAAGCGTCGGTAGCCGGAGGACTTCGAAATACGAAAAAAAGGAAAAAACAAACAAAAAAACGGATAGCCGTTAGTATTTCGTAAAAAAAAAAATTTGTATGCCGTTGAGTCCGGCACAATGAATGCTATATGGAAGATAGGGAGGATCGAAGATGCCGAAACAATCGGATTGGAGATAACCTCGATATGCTTTGCCGAGGCCCCGAGGAAGAAGCTCGCGTAACGAGAGATCAAACGGCCGATGGTCAAAGAAGGATGTCGATTGTTTTATTTAAGAGGTTAGGGGTGGACTGTGGAAAAGTTAAAAAAATTCTTTCGTCGGTGCAGGAATCGCTGATCGAAAGTAATTTTGTAATTACAATGCTAAAATTGCTGGTCGATCTTTGAGTTTTCAGGGTGGGACATGAGATTTAATCTCAGTAGAGTCTTAGCCAAAATTATCTATTTTAAGAAAAAATCTTTCTATTTAAAAGAAAACTGGAAAAAATTCTTTCGTCGGTGCAGGAATCGCTGATCGAAAGTAATTTTGTTATTACAATGCTAAAATTGCTGGTCAATCTTTGAGTTTTCAGGGCGGGACATGAGATTAAATCTCAGTAGAGTCTTAGCCAAAATGATCTATTTTAAGAAAAAATCTATCTATTTAAAAGAAAACTTGAAAAAATTCTTTCGTCGGTGCAGGAATCGCTGATCGAAAATAATTTTGTAATTACAATGCTAAAATTGCTGGTCAATCTTTGAGTTTTCAGGGCGGGACATGAGATTAAATCTCAGTAGAGTCTTAGCCAAAATAATCTATTTTAAGAAAAAATCTATCTATTTGAAGAAAAGTCTAATCTATTTACACAAAAATTTGATTGTTATTAGCTTTACAGATCAACCGGGTCGTCAAAATCAAATATTCTTTACGTTCAATGGTCCCTTGCAATCTTGATGACGACTCCTGTATTTATTGATAGTGTTTTAATACAATTTTGGTTCTAAACGACGTTAATTTACATAGACCAAACATCGAACGGCATTTTAATTATTGGTATTTCCAGCTGCACCGGGTCGTCCTTCCTTTCAACATGCGCCAACTACCCCCTTATACTTCGTTATCATCCGCATTTCTACCCAACCCGTTAACCTTACAATTATTGTTTTCTCATTAACGTAACGAAATGTAACGATATTTGATTAAAATCAAATGAATAAAAAATAAATAACATTAAATTTTAACCCGTCAATATTAATCAAGAAATAATATTGATCAGTTAGAAGTTTAGCTTTAATTAATGAAAACTATTTCAACATTAATTCAATGAAATCCAGAAGCGTCATGGAAAAAGTATGAAACAACCATTCGAATGAATGAATGTAAATTTAAATTTGAATTCATTGATTCAATTGGTTTTCTTAGGACGCTGATGATCCGGTCGTCACAGTAGTCTAACATCAGTCTGAAGTTCGCAACGTTGCGGCGCAGCGAGAATAATTATTTTTCAATTTCTCGACTTTTTTATACCGATCTCGTACGCAAGATGCCTCAATAATTATTCGAATCTTTATTCTGATAATCTATCATACAAATATGTCAAAAAAAAAACTTCGCGTAATAATGGAACTAAGGAAATAAGAAAATGAGAAAAAAAAATGTCATTTGATTGCAACGATGCGAACTTCAAGTCCATAGTCTAACCCTTTAAAAAGTGAAATTCCACAGTTGGTAAGGTTATTCATAGCCAATACAGTACCCAGCCGGCAGAACGTATTCACAGTAAAAGTTTCCAGTACGGATGAGGTTGCCCCTCACCTCACGGCCCTCACATCCTCGCGATACTTTGATCGGATATTTGGAAATATTCAAGCAACCTGCCGGAAACCCCAATCGATTCTCTCTTGCGGCCTCGTTGGCACAATTTCGATATAATCGTATACACAGTACTACTGGACGATACCAGCGAGCTCGGAGCTTTCATTTCCTTCTCGTGTGTTTCACGTACGTATATTTCTGATTTTTTTTTTCTGCCGGAGCTCTCGGACTTGCGAACCTACGGTCCGAGAGGCAACACGTAACATGGGAGGAAGCCACGCTCCGCGTCTTTTCCCTACAATCTCCTACGAAACTGCCACTTACGAACGAATCTAAATCTCGTCTCCGTAGCATGGGTGGAACGATACGGAGGAAACCAGTTGGAAACGTAGGAAACAAAGCTAGCCAGGATACTCAAAGACATTTTTTTTTATTTTTCGCAAAATTTTAAGAGGGCGTTTGCCGCACCCGCGATATAACGATTTTCTCGAAATCGTTAAAAATACCTGCAAGTTATAGTTCCCCATCGTCATATGTGACAGATTCAATTGGTTGGGGTCCGAAAATGTGTTTGTTTTAATATGGGTACGCGGCTCTTCTCCCATCCAAATCGTGATATTAACCAAACTTTTTATTTTACAGCATGTCCATCACGACGCTCGGATGGTAATACAATCTGTAATTTTCTTTTTCATTTGGAGACATTTGGTGCGAAGACAACCGTTCGTTTAGCAATTTAACATTGTCTGGTGAAATTTCATGAAATTCTGAAGAGTCGTTTAGGAAATCCATGGGAAACTATCACCCTGATCGGCGGGCGAGGGGCGTGTGCGAGGGCGGGCGGGCCGCGGCCGCGGCGGGGGGGGGGGGGGGGGGGGGGGGGGGGGGCGTCGCCCTCTTAAAACGAGGGCATTAATAAATGTTTACACTTATAGTGAATAGTAGAGTAATTATTATTGATTAAACCTATTTTTATAATTTATTATTACTTAAGTATTGGAATCAAACATTTTTAATGTATATCGAAATAATTATGATAATTTATAACGAACATGTAAATATTGATACAAAATATGAATTTCATTGAAAAAATTAATAAATATTTATATGCATAATGAATACTTAAGTAATTATAATTATATATAATTATTTAAAAAATACAAATAAAAAGTTGAATGTAAGAAAATGATTAATAAAATTTTCGGGTGGTCCAAAAAATCGAACTAACAATTTTAATAGATTGGATTTATTATATTTTAATGCACAATAAATTATCTATATGTACATGTTTCGAATAATGTAAGCAGCTCCCGCGCCCAATATGTAGGTAGACTGCTTTCCTCGCATTATGAAAGTGGCCTCACCCGAGGATACGAGCAAGGGAAAAGTGCGTAAGACTCCCGCTACTCCAGCATACGTTCAAGGGAGAATGCAACGAAGTTTCAACTTTCTGACTCTGTCTACTATTTTTTTAAAACGTATTTTCTCCTTTTGGATGTAGAGCAAAAAATATTGATTGATTGGTGATCGTATTGATCGATCATTATCGGAATTTTATTATTCCATAAATTGATAAATGTAAATGTACATTTAAATAAAGATAACCATATTTCGATAAAAACATATATTTTCAATTTCGACGAATATAAATATATTTTTAATTTTCATAAATATATATGAAGATTTCGTCACTTTTTTCCGAATTTACCTAACACATTGTTTTATCTTTAGTGAACCATTCGGAAATCAAGGAAAGCAAAATTTAATAATTCATCAATTCTTGATACTTCGAACTCCAATGCAAAATTTGTGAATGGTCAAACTTTTATTCAAGGTACTGGGAGTTAATTGAATATTATTTTTTTTAATATTCAGCGATTTGCAGGAATTTTCTTTCTTAGAGGATATGCATTATGATTTAAACAACAACAAAATTTTATCGAGATAACTCCCTAGGTGACCCTAACAACCACATAGTGTTGACCATTTTTGGATCGATTGTTCATCCATGAATGCGGAATAAAGAAAAGTAACTAGTTAGATCCAAAAAAAATTTAATGTTTAACTTTCGAAAGTATTTTTTTCCTATTTTGTTTTTAGAAAAAAAAAATTCATTTTACCAACAAAAAAAAATGTCATTATTCAAAAGCCTTTTCTTTCAGCGAACTGATTCGATATCTCGCTACTTAAAAAAAAAACAATTTGATTTATGGGAGTCGAGAATCAGTGATTCTGGAGGAAGTAAAGTGAAATGAAATATCACGCTCCGCGATACGGAAAGGATTAAGTGCGTAAGCGTTCGTCATTTACGAGGTTAGAAATTTTGTGTTCAGAGGCAATTTTGCTACTGTTGAGTTACAATGTACTTTTGCATCGGGTTATGATTCTGCTCTGTGTTTGAACGTCGTCGAGCTGTCGAAGTAACAGCCATGATGATTTATGGCGCGAAATAATTGACTCTTTCTCCTTACAAACAGCGTATAAGAGCATGCAGCCACATCGCGAAAGAGCCAGATAAATACGTCGTACGGTATATAACGTATGTGTTTCATCGCATTGAGGATCGAGAGTTGGCGCAGAACTCTGTTAGTTGATGTCGAGCGAAAGTTTACATACTCGCAAGAGCCAAGCCAGCCTATTCCCGAGCGGAAAATTTCTTGAATGGTAGCCAAGCTATACGTATTCGGAGGCTTTGCAAGGCACACCCAACGGTTCTGCACTTATTGTCGAAATATATCAAAGCAGCGTGTCCTCAATTGTCGATTAATGCAATAAAAAACTTTTTTTTCAACCCCTCGATCGTTCAATGTCCTTTACTAGCTTTTGTGTATTTTTATATTTTTCTAATGCTAGTACAGAGATTCAGCGTATTAATTAGTTGAACGATACTTAATTCGTTTATTTAATGCTTGATTGACTGAGCGAAGAAAGTTGATTGATCGATTTATTAATTAAGCGATTAATAAATCTATTAGTTAATTGACCAATTTAGCAATAGGTTGATTGTTTTACGTATTATATTAATTAATTTACTATCTAATTATTAAAATTAATGAATTAATGTCAATGAATTAATTGCAATTATTAATATTGATGAATTATCCAATTAATTAATTAACTGGGAGATTCATTAATACGTTGTGGATAATGAATCTTAAGTTTATTAATAAATAATAACTAATCGTCACATTCCGAGCTTCTGATCCCAATACCCATCAGAAAAAAAGTATGGAAAATCGACCTGTTGTTTGGGACCGAAGCTTTTTTTGAGTACCCGTTAATCGACCTCTACTGAATAAAAAACATGTTTGTTAAACTGCCACGGCACGTAAACGTACAGACTATCAAGCACGAGTATCAAACACGAGCCTCGTCCTGTTGCAGTTTGTTGAAAGTACAAACATAAACGAATACAATTACCCGCGAGTGTAGAAAAATATTTCACCGTTTTACCGCGGTATCTCGTGTTTCGCGAACGAGAGATCGAAAGAGAAAGAAGAGTCACCTGACGTGGATAAATTACCAAGCGGATATTGCACGTATCGATCAGAGTCGTCCACGTGGTTCTACTCCAAATGATGGTACGAATCGAGCACTTGAATTCACATCAGCTAATCTCCAAATTTCAATCAAAGTGGCTGATGATGTTTTTTTTTTGGTAAGCTCTGTAATTCTCAATTAACGAGATCTATTATTATCAATTATTATCTCGTTAATTGAGATAATAATTGTGAAAATAAGTGAATCTCGGGTATTATGTCAAAAACTATTTGTCTGATTATATCGAAGCTTACGTCACTCGAAATCAAGACTTGAAGCAAGTGATAAAGATGTTGAGGAAAAAATGTTTACCTCGATGTGTCTCGTAAAAAAACGTGCAAATAAAAATGCCTAGGTATTCAAAATCTCTTAAAACTTTTTTTTAGTAAATTTGCCACAAAATATACATTGAAAATTGTCGATTTCAAACAAATCATTTGACAGAAGTAAAACGGTCGAAAAAAACAATAATTGTCGTTTAAGCATTATTTCTCATTTATGCAAGGCACGAATTAAGGTTGTAACGTAAGAGGGTGATCGTTCTGGTTGGACTACTCGACAACGTAGTCAAATAAACGCATTCTTTCCTGCGTGCACGTGTCCACGTTTCCAAGTCGACGATTCAAACTGCATTTCTAAGCAAATTTACAAGTGTACTCGGATGTCCACGTTTCACGAAATGTCTTTGACAAAACGGACTCTTAACACCGAGTGGAAAGAATTCCAGCTTCGATTTGTGTACAAGAACAATTTACATTTTGCAAGTTCTGACAAATCGAGCCAATCTTTTTCAGGTTATCCCTAAATCCTGTCATATCCCTAGAGGAATTTTACAGGAATATTATGGATAGGAAATTCTCATTGGAATCCAGGTCTAGGTTGTTCTATTTTCTTATTGACATCGTTTAAGAATTCTCTATTCTTAACTTACAATCAGAACTTGTTAGATCTTCCAAAACGATACACTTTACTGATCCTGCGCACAAGTGTGTTGGGAAGTGCCAGATTCGGTTGGATGATGTGCAAATCTTTGAGGATTCAAATTGGGTACATTAGATTCCAATGATGCGACGATTACAGTACCTACGTAGATCTAATAGTAGGTATGATCTCTTAGATCCTTATCAGGAAGTAGGCTCAACTATGTGATTCCGACTCAAACTTGGACTACAATTTCTTCCTCTATTTCCAACTGCTAACTAAATAATTATTTTCAAGGATAATTATTTCTTCAAATCGCAGTTCACCATTCACTGGTTTTTAAAAAGGTGAACGAACCTTGTCGTATAAAGAAAAAAAAAACATTTTGCACAGCATCCTGATGTAAGAGAGGTAACGCTATAGATACGCGAATAAACGTGTTTCGTATGTACTTGGCTTGTCTCGGACTGGCAGTTCTCTCACCGCGCGCTTTCGTAGTTGTACCACTCGTCGAACGAGCTACCGTTCACGCTCCGTTTGCTATGGGTCAGCGCTACGTATATGTAAGAGCAAATCCGAGATACGCAAGGAGACGTTGCACCTCGAGACGCCTTCCTCCTCAACGTCTCCGAGGAAAAGTTCGTCTTCCTCATACCAATGAAATTGAAGTCTCGCACCATCTTATTATCGTCGTTTTAATCGTATCTCAATCACTGCGCCATCAATCATTTCACAACGATGAGTTTCGTGACGTCAGAAGAAATCAAAAACCGCCAGAAAATTGCAGAGTTCGTTGCCATAGTTATTGCTTCGTTGCTATGGGTTTTCTTTCGTTGCCATGGTTACCACTTCGTTGCCATGGTTACCATTTCGATGCCATGGTTACCACTTCGTTGTCATGGTTTCCACTTTGTTGCCATGGTTACCATTTCGATGCCATGGTTACCACTTCGTTGCCATGGTTTTCCACTTTGTTGCCATGGTTACCATTTCGATGCCAT
>JAPYZJ010007727.1:0-10064 GCA_030522765.1 Ophioninae sp. B BG-2022a
CTTCATTTGGCTCTCTTTTCTCATTTTGAAATTGAGCCTGAACGTGGTTTTCATTTTGGTACGTCATCAGTGATACGTCACACTTGCTCTTTCCCTCCCCTCTCTTCTCCCCATTTCCTCATCTCCCCCCCCCACCCCCTCCCGTCACCTCTTCTGCTCAATCGAACACGGTTCCAACACCATCAAAGGGTCTTTCGTATCCGGAAGATCGTATATAGGTATTTCCTCGTCTCTATATCGGTGAGCACTAAATGCAATGATGCCTATACACCGACAGTTGGAAACGGTGAATTACGATGGCTCGGAACTCGTTGGCTCCCTGGCGAACGTTATGGTTACGAATTGAAAAGGGAGGCGATCGGTGATGCAACGAAACGAAATGGAACGAACCGAGAGAGTGAGAAAGAACCTTGGAAGAGGGAGGAGGGGGGAGGGAGAGGAGAGGTGGGGGGGGGGGAGGAACGCTGGGGTTTTTGATGGTTTTGGGGGTTGGGGGTGGTCGAAACGGACAAGAGAAGGGAAGGGGTGGGGGAAATGCGAAATCGCTCGAAATGGAATGAGTCTCTCGCGGCTCGCACTCGTCTGGGCCATACCCCCGGAGTAACGACCAATTAGATAACAAAACGTCAAACAATAAAACCCGTCATGTTTATACCGAAGGGGATAAAACCCATGGGCTCGGACGAAACGGCATCTCCAACCTATGTATGTGTATACATATCTCGTGAAATAACCCCGGCATATGCATGGGCTCGTTCACGAGAGATCACTGATTTCCATTTCGGAAAGTGTCCGACCGAGGATTCTATCGATCTGTGATCTGATGGCCTCGAGAGTGAGGGAGGAATGGTAATGGATTTTCTTGAAGTATGGGAGTGGCCGGAGAATTGATTGGAAGAGAATAAAGATCTTTGGTTTTTCGAATTATTGGAATAGGAATTGGAGGGAAAGGTTTTTTTTTGTTGTTGTATTTAGGAGAATAGTAATTGGAGAATAAAGATTTTTTGTTTTTATTATTGGAATAGTAATTGGGGAAAAAAGATTTTTTTTGTTCTAATGATTAGAATAGTAATTGGAGAACAAATATTTTTTTTGTTCTAATTATTAGAATAGTAATTGGAGAACAAAGATTTTTTTTGTTCTAATTATTAGAATAGTAATTGGAGAACAAAGATTTTTTTTGTTCTAATTATTAGAATAGTAATTGGAGAACAAAGATTTTTTTCTTTTGATTATTATTAGAATAGTAATTGGAGAAAAAAGATTTTTTCTTCTTTTAATTATTAGAATAGTAATTGGAGAAAAAAGATTTTTTTTCTTTTAATTATTAGAATAGTAATTGGAGAAAAAGGATTTTTTTTGTTCTAATTATTAAAATAATAATTCGAGAAAAAGATTTTTTTTTTCTTCGAATTATTAGAATAGTAATTCGAGAAAAAGATTTGTTTTCTTCGAATTATTAGAATAGTAATTCGAGAAAAAGATTTGTTTTCTTCTAATTATTAGAATAATAATTGGAGAAAAAGATGTTTTTTTCTTCGAATTATTAGAATAGTTATTGGAGAGAAAGATTTTTTTTTCTAATTATTAAAATAGTAATTAAGGAAAAAAGTTGAATAATAAATAAGAGAAAAGGGTGCTATGTATTTATTTAAAAAATTGTCAGCGTGTCGACAATTATTTGTTTGGGTTTGTTTGGGCTTGAAAGTATAAACATTAAAGTGTACTTCAATATTTATCATTACAAACATTCAATTAAAATTCTGTTTTCAACGTTTTCTACTTCAAAGCAACAACGTCATTTTTTGTTGAATGATTGTGCCCTTAATTTCCAATTTTCATAGTGTCCTGTTAGGTCGAACGTGCAGTGGACACGTTGATAGTAGCCACCGTAAACTGTCTGCTGCAAATGAATAGCCGCGTATCGCGATAGTGCAACGGTGCTCGGCAGGTTTTCCTCTCGCTGATGACGCGGACGGATCTCGCGTAAAAATCGTATCCTCGACGGTCTCCTTTTTCCTGTCGTTCGCACAGAGAAAATCAGGTAGGGGCAAACGGCGATAAGGGAAATGCATGGGACATTTTTGGAGTGCACTCACACTCACAAATTTTTCGATTTTATACAAGTCGATTTTGTATATCAATATCAAATTTGTATATCTTTTTGGAAATTTTCGTTCATTTAAGTTTTTTCGTTCAAATTCGTAATTTTAGAATTAAATTTTAGTTTGCTTGGATTTTCGTTTATTTTTATTTTTGATATGTGAGTTTTTTGAGTAATTGTAAACCTTGGAATAAATTGTATTTGTTTACAATAAATTTTCACACTTGGAGATTTTTTATTGCTATTACGATGGCAATAAAATAAGTATTTCTTTTTGGATTTGCTTTCGCGTTTTTCGAATTTATTTTTCATACTCGTACTTACGAAATAAATCGTAAATATTTTTAACGCTCCTTTAACTTTGGAGCTTTTGATTGCTTTTAAGATTTTGACGGGAGCAAAATTCGAATTTTTGTTTGGGTTTGCTTTCGCGTTATTTGGATTTTTATTCACATTCGGATATATGAAATAATAAATTGCAAATATTTGGGCGGTATCCAAGATAATTTTGATTTAAAACAGAAGAATGATAAAATTTGCGAATTTTTTTGGGTTTAGTTATTTTTTCGTACGCGTTATGTGAAATAAATATAAAATTAAAAAAAATGTTTTTTTAACATTTTTGAAGTCACAAGATCTCATAAATTTCAGTTAGACCTCACAAATTTCAATTTCACGATTTCATAAATTTTAATTCAATCGTAAAATTCAATTAAGACGATGAAAACATTTTTGAATTTTGGTGTGGAAAAAAAATCCGTTTCGCACTTTTGCAGGGAGTGTGCGTTCAGATTTCGGCTGCACGGATTCACGAATGCTTATCTGTTCCCCCCGATTTAAAATTCGGCGATCTTGTCGTTTCTGGTGCGGTGTCCCCGTTGGATCGAGATATCGATGACTTTACGAGAGTTTACAACGCGCGGGGAGATGCTGCGTCGGGACGCAAATCCGCGCACGCGTCTCGCGATTTTACAATTCGATACGGCAACGATACCGAAATCTAAACCGCCGTTCGGAGTCTTTGGCTTTGTTCATACATGAAACGAAAAGGCGTTG
Source organism: Ophioninae sp. B BG-2022a (assembly GCA_030522765.1). NCBI lineage: Eukaryota > Metazoa > Arthropoda > Insecta > Hymenoptera > Ichneumonidae > Ophioninae sp. B BG-2022a. The sequence goes on from JAPYZJ010007727.1 coordinate 3,161, forward strand.
GACATGGACGAGAGATAGAGTAACGATTTACGGTCTATGGTTGCATTCAAAGATTTCGTGAGAATCCATTATTTTATAGTCCAAAAATTTCAAAATCGCCTTACTCCAAATTTCCATCCATGAATTTTTCATTTTTCAAATTCTCGTACCTACCTACTGAAAATTTACTCCGTAAAATTTTCATGCTCGGAATTTTCATCCTCGAAATTGGCGTTCCCAAAATTGGCATTTTCGAAAATCTCAGGAATTCAATTTATATCCCAAAAAATTGTAGTGTAAAACACGGAATGCGGATGATGATGATGATGATGATGACACATTTTATTATTCGTCAGTAAAAAACTTTGGGGCAATTTGGGAAAAAAAATTATTACAAATTAAAATATAAAATATTACAAAATAAAATATAAAATTTTACAAAATAATGACTAAATAATAATCTAACAAAAAATACCACCAAACGCAATATAAACAAAAAAAAACGCAAAATCAATAAAAAAAAAAGGAATATGCACGAAAAACGTAAAAATAAACCAAAAAATACAATAAAAATAAAAAAATGCAATAAGAACCAAAAAACACAAAATCAATTAAAAAAAAGCAATATCCATCAAAAACGCAAAAATAAACCAAAAAATACAATAAAATGCAATATAAACTAAAAAACGCAGACAACCAAAAAACGCAAAAATACACGAAAAACGCAATAATGGAGAGAGAATAAAGAGAGAGCGAGAGAGAAATAGAGAACGACAAAGTAACAAGCACGATGCCCCGTACGAGTATCGTACAGGGATGAAGCTGGTTAATTGGCATGACAGATACAGAGGGGGTGCGAGAGAAGTTGTCGCTTAGTAACATTACGCCGCGATGAAACTGATATGCACCCTCTACATTTGCTTGCTTCGCAGACCGTTTTCTCTGTCGTCTCTTCGTCCCCCGAACTACCCCCCCTCCCCCTTTATCCCCTTTGGGTTTCTTCCTTCTCTTGCTTATCATTCGCGTTCCCCTTTCGAACAGACTACGTCCCACTGTCAAGCATGCGTTTGCTCCGGTTTTCCAGCGGAAGCCAACCCCCTTAATGTCCCGCAGAGCGTTTGGCCCTTCTCGCAATCCCGGGCGTCGCACAGATGATGCGCTCTTCCAGCTAATGTACATTTGTTCCAGAGCGTCAGCGAGAGACCGAGAGAGAGAAAGAGAGAGAGAGAGAGAGAGAGGATATTAAGGGGTTGGAGGGGGTGCGACGACGTCTAACTACATATACGTGTGGACGAACGAGGGTGTGGAAAATAAAGGGCCAGCAGCATTCCCTTCGCCAAGTCAATCATACTTACGTCAAATCTTGAACGATACAAAAAGCCAAATTTTTTTTGGGTTAATGTTTTATTTTTTTTTTTTTCTTTAGCTTTTGGATTATTGAAAAGTAGGCATTAATTATTTACGAAAGGATTCGAGGGTTGGAATTCTTTTTTCGGTAGAAAAATTAAAAAAAAAAACGAAGAGAAAAAAACAAAAAACGCGATAGAAATAAAAATATGCGATATGAATAAAAAAATTCAATATAAACGAAAAATACATAATAAAAACGAAAAAATGTTCAAGGTGTTCAATCGTATCACTGAGTTGACTGATGATGGCAACACAACTCAACATGCTGTTAAAAATTAACTCGAAAATAAACTTTTTGAGTTTATAAAGACAGAGAGAGAGATGATGATGATAATGATAATGATAACTTTTATTATGCCTTAGTTAAACACTTCAAAGCAATTTGTGAATTACAAAATAAAATAAAATATACAAATTTTACTAAATAATAACAAAAATAATCTAACAAAAAGTACAAAAAAACGCAATAATATTCAAAGATGTTAGTCGTACCACTGACTTGACCGATGATGGCATTGAAAAATAAACTTTAAAAATAAACTGAAAAACTAACGAACAGTACTGACGTAAGAGAGAGAGAGAGAGAGATGATGATGATGATAAATTTTATTATGCCCTAGAATTAACTATCGGGCAACATAATAATCTTAACAAATATTGGAAATAATACAAAAATAAATAAAAGTTTTACAAAATAAGTATCGTAAATAGAGTTACTACAAAATTATAGAAAAAATTTGATATATATTAATGAACATAAAATAAAATGAAATGATATCAATGAAATCAGAAAATAATACAAAAATAATACAAAAAATTCAAAAAATAATATAAATAATACAAAAACAAATAAAAGTTTTACAAAATAAGTACCGTAAATAGAGTTACTACAAAATTATAAAAACAATTTGATAGATATTAATTAAAATAAAATAAAATGATATAAATGAAATCAGAAGCCAGTTTACAAAAAAACGGAGAGAGAGACAGAGAGAGAGAGAGAGAGTACGTATATCGTTTATACTTCTTCCCCGGACTATAGATCATCGAGTCCGATCCCCCCCTGCTGACTTGTTATTAAATTAATCCTTCGTTTAGCCAAATTGATGCATTGATATCACAGAGCACTCATAACTCACCCTTACCACCCTCCCTCATACCCGCCCACGTATTCCTTCTCTCATTCTCTCTCTCGCCACCCCATGACTCTCTCGCTCTCTCCCTCGACGTATTCGAGGGCGTCCGTTGTAACAACCCCCCCCCCCACCTACCCCTCCCCGGCAAATCTCTCGCACGTGAACGCCCTCGGTTACCAACGTTATTATATACACAATGTCAGGGAGACTATACCATACTCCGTAATCCGTGTCGCCTCACAATACAGTACACTCGAAAAATAGCAGGGGGTTGAAAAAAAAGCGTCGGGGGTTGTCCGGGGCCGGGGGTGGAAGGGGGTCTTGAGTTTTCCCCATTCAAGCCTCCGATATCTAGGCTTTTTATTTTCACGTTCTCATCGAGTGTCCACTACGTAAAAACACCCTCACCGCCTAAATTCACGTTTTTCGAAATAATTGAATAGACTGCGGCGATTAAAAATCAAGGTGTCGCTCGATAATTTGAGGAAGTTGAATAAGAGATTATAGAGGAATATTATGAGCAAGAATGGCTGTGTTTTTCGAAAAGTTTTGGGTTTTTTGGATTTGTTTGGGTTCGTTCGGTTTTATCGAGGATTTGTGGAATTATAGGCGTTTGATGGGTTACTGGAACCGTCGAGTAGAATGTTGGTCCGAAACTGAGATTTTCAAAGCTCAATCAATTTGTATTTGTTTGGTTGTGGAAATTGTTTATTTATTTATTTATACTTAGACATGTTAATTGGCTATTTTCGATAATCATTGGAGTCGAATTTGAGTATATTGGTATGTGATTGACTGACTGTACAACTAATCCAGTAAAAAACGTTTATCTATTTATTATTTAGTATTAATAATTTTTATAATTGATGACTGTACAACTGACGCAATAAAATAGTTTTTCTTTTTATTATTTAATATTAATAATTTTAATAATTAATACGGTTGGATAATTTTATTATTATTGATAAATATTCAAATATATAAAATAATTCATAATTTTATAAATACTAAATTTTTTTTTTAAGTTCGAAATTCTTATACTGCTTTTGGGGAAAAAGATTGATATTCATTTAGGGTACCATTTCATAATGTTCGAACGCAACGAAAACGACATTCACGTTTGTTGTTTTTGCAAAATCCTGTATGGAAAAAATATTCTTCTTCGAAATCCAACGACAGGCGTTTTTTTTTCGTAATTCAATAAATTAGATTGGAAGACATGATTTTAGTTGAATGGGTCTCTGGAGATGATATCAGGCTTATTTAGGGTTTTTTTCTTGTGGTCCATACAGACCGCGAAAAAAAAACGATGTTTTTTTTCGATTTAAGGGTGGTAAGGGTGGTACAGTTGCGATGTTAAAATCGAAAGGGGCCTGCGATATTCAATTGATACGAGAACTGGCGAGGGTGTCGGAGTTGACCACGAAATTCTTCGGGTCAATCTGATCGATCAGATTCTCGAATCGCCCCGTCAAGGATGCCGGGATTAAATTCACTGTCTGAACGATCGACGTGGATGGTGAATACGAGGGGTGGAGTGCTGGAGGGAAAAAAAACACTTTGGAACTTTTTAGGGCCAGATTTTCCGCCCTTTAGCATCTATGAAAAATACTCCGGCGGATAAAAACAAGATGGATAACCATAGAGAGGTTACATTTGATTCTATACGATATTCCAAGTATTCCGGAATGAATGTGAACACTCGTAGACGATTTTTGTTTTTTGGCTCACTTTATCGCTCCTTTCGGGCTTGGAGACGAGGACATTTTTCATTCTATCTTCCAAACCGTTTTCCTTCATCCCCGCAGTCCAACGTTCCATCTCGCATTTCATTCCAATTTTAATCCCGAGTTTTCAATCGAGAAATATATCAGCGACGAATTGTTTTCATCATTTCGACGAACTTTTACTTATGATGAAAAACGAATAGCCAGATAACCCAGAAATCTCGGTGTTTCAAAGTTCTGGCTGGAAGATGCTCGTGTATGAATTTTCTATACCCGGTATGTCCATTTTTGAAATGTATGAGGTTTGTTCAAAAAATAAGGTGACTTTTCAAATTTTACTACTTGTACTATCGATTTTCGATTTTTTGTTTTGGTTTCGTTATATTGGTATATTTGTCCCCAAAGAGTGTTGGTTTTATTAGCTACTCAGTATATTTAGCTTGTTTTTCATTGATTATATACGGTGCTTGCCGCATCGCTTGCCAAATTCAATTGGCCGAAAGGAGAAGTCATTTGCTATCTCTTTAAGCCCTATAACTCATTTCTTGTCATGACCGTTTTTTATTTTTTGTTTTTATCTAGAAAAATCCAGAATGAAGGATTTGTATAATTTGAACTTACCTCTCACTAAAAATGGTAAGCAACTGACCAAAAAAAGCTGTGCGAAACAAACGGTGCGAGCTTCTGATTTTAGTCAATTTTTTATTTTAGTCAACTTCTAATTTTGGTCAACTTCTGATTTTAGTCAACTTCTGATTTTAGTCAACTTCTGATTTTAGTCAACTTCTGATTTTAGTCAACTTCTGATTTTAGTCAACTTCTGATTCTTCTGATTTTAGTCAACTTCTGATTCTAGTCAACTTCTGATTTTAGTCAATTTCTGATTTTAGTCAATGTCTGATTTTTAGTCAATTTCTGATTTTAGTCAATTTCTGATTTTAGTCAATTTCTGATGTTAGTCAATTTCTGATTTTAGTCAATTTATGGTTTTAGTCAATTTCTGATTTTAGTCAATTTCTGATGTTAGTCAATTTCCGATTTTAGTCAATTTCTGATTTTAGTCAATTTCTGATTTTAGTCAATTTCTGGTTCTAGTCAACTTCTGGTCCTAGTCAACTTCTGGTCCTAGTCAACTTTTGATTTTAGTCAACTTCTGATTTTAGTCAATTTCTGATTTTAGCCAACTTCTGATTTGAGTCAATTTCTAACTTTATTTAACATCCTGATTGTCACCAATTCTCTGATTGTCTGATTGCCAACAACCTGATAACATACCTGTTTGTCTAATTGTCAGTAAACTTCTGATTTTAGCCAACATACCTGATTTTAGTCAACGTTCCAACGACCGAAACGAGCAAAACAGATTTTGAAGTTTTCCCCGAAGATTTCATCGTTACTTCGGTCGATATTCGAAACGTCAGTTATTCGTTGAAATTCTCTTGATGTTGAAGTGGAAATTCATTAGACCCCAAAAGCTGGATTGTTAGGGGTTGGAAGTTATCGCGAGTAATCGACGACGTCTCGCGGTAACGACCCTCGATTATTTGAAACACGAAGGACAAAAGGGAGCTGAAGAGGGAGGTGGGGGGCGGGGAGGGGGTGGGTCTCGAAGGCAGCGAACACACAGCGAGCGTGGTCGAGGGGTTGCGTGAAGTTTATCCGTTTGGGAGCGTAAGACAAATCGTTCCTGAGGACGTTTCGTGTTCCTGCTGGCGCAACACGATCAGCTTGGAACGTAGAAACGGAAGGGAATCCGTGAAGCTGTACCATACTTGGGGGATGTGTATTCCTGTGTCTCACTTTTCGAGATACATCGTCCGGGCGGACAAACTGACCAAAGACCACCACCGCTGGCATTCTCTTACTCGGGTCCGCCACATTATCGGACCACTGTGGCCAACCGGGCAAAGACCCATTTGTACTTCGTGAGAAAAGCTATCGGAGAGTGGCATTACGTGTGAGAAAACAGAAATGGATGGATCGAGTAAGGGTGAAAAAGAATAGACCGATTGCCCAACCTCTTTCCCGTTTAGGTTTAGTCTGGTTATCCAAAAATGGGTTATTACAAATTGAGGATTTTTCAATTGGGCTTTACGGAAATTAAATAAGATTTTGAATTATTGAATTATTGAATTAAGATTGTGAACATGTGCTAGGGGATTCACTTCATGACGAACACATTTCCGTCCACTTCGAAATTTTGAAACCACTGTTCTCTCAAATGGCTGAACCAATCGGTACGAAATTTGTTGTGTGCATTCAGGGCGATGACACCGATGGTCCCCTGCTCGCCATTTTTGATAAAAATGATTCAGTCTTGAAAAATCGCGACGATAAACCGTTTGAAACCACTGTTCTCTCAAACGCCTGAACCAATCGGTACGAAATTTGTTGTGTGCATTCAGGGTGATGGCACCGAGGGCCTCCTGCTCGCCATTTTGGATAAAAATGATTTTCCCTTGAGAAATTAACATGAGAAACTGAGAACACGCCTCCGTCCACTTCGAAATTTTAAAACCACTGTTCTCTCAAACGGCTGAACCAATCGGTACAAAATTTGTTGTGTGCATTCAGGGCGATGACACCGATGGTCCCCTGCTCGCCATTTTTGATAAAAATGATTCAGTCTTGAAAAATCGCGACGATAAACCG
>JAPYZJ010007728.1:0-14064 GCA_030522765.1 Ophioninae sp. B BG-2022a
TTGATCTGGGACCCATACATGCTTATATCAATCGTCTTAGAATTTCACCCCCTACCCCCCATTTCAGGGGTGACATTCTTAGCTGGGACACCCTGTATATTATCAATTATCGCTTTTGAGACAAACGGTAACTTACTTAATTGTGTTGCGTTGGCGCATAGTCTACCTCTTTGGAGGAGCTACATTGTACGTGTGTACACCCCTGGTGCCCTTGATCCTCGACGTTGTTCAACCCCTTAATGAGAAGCGTCCACGTGAATTTCTCTTCCGTACGGAATTCTTCGTCAATCAGGATGATTATTTCGTACCGATATTCTTTCACGCATTGCTGACGACGAACTTATCAATGGCCATCGTTACCGGCTGCGACACGATGTATTCCGCTTTCGTGCACTACGCTTGCGCGATATTCGTCGAATTGAGGTACGTATTAACGAATCAATTCGTGACGTTGTGGGGTAGGAAACTCGAACCTCGATTAAACAGACGGCTCAAAATTCCGAATTTTGATAGTCCGGAACTAAAAATTTCGTAAAGGTTTACGGAATATCTTTGGGTTCGTTTGGGTTCGTTAGTTTGATTTTAAACCCTTGATTTTAAACACACCCAAAGAAACGCAAAAATGTACGAAATTTGTTGTTTCGGTAAATTCAAATTCGGAATTTTGAGCCTTATGGTTAATCGAAGTTCCTACCTCACTTCTTCGTGACTTTTCAAATTTCATCGACTAAGTACTTTCGATTTTCGATTTTTGTTTTATGTCGTTAAGTTGGCTTTGTTAAACATCAACTTATTTTTTTTTTAAACCTCGTACATTGATCATGATTCTGACAGGATAAGAGTCTTCTTTATCAACAAATTCGAACTGTCATTATGAATAATAATTTATAATAAATAAATATTTTTGGTGAATCGTATTATAAGTTACGCAATAATAATGAATAAGTAAATACTCGTCGAGAAAAATAAAAAATAAAATTAGAAAAATAAAAAAATCATTATAAAATAAAATAAAAAATAAAATTAAAAATTAAAAATCACCCAAACAAACCGCATAAGTATTCCAAAAATGTTTCTTTTTGTTATTTTAGCAAAGAATTGGAAATGCTTGATTTGAACGAGGAGGAGAATTCCTACCCGAGCATTAATAACGATCGCACGTATCACCGTGTCCGGAAATGTGTACAGAAACACAAAAAAGCTATCGAGTAAGTAACAAAGTACATGAAAATTAAAAGTTTACGGTCGTTCGCAAGCTGATTATTTATTTATTTAAATACGAATAAACGAATGTTTGATCGGTAGATTTTGTGATCTTTTGGAGTCGACGTATACGGCCTACTTCCTCGGTACATTTGGAACGAATATATTTCTTATCAGTTTCACAGGTGTACAGGCAAGTAGCTGGGCATTCTGTCAAAATGACAGGAGCCAAAATCCGAAAGAAAAATCGTAGTTTCTTTACGGAATTCATTTGCGATTAGAAATCGACCAAACAGGAATTACTTTGGATTTCGCTTTTCCAATTGATTCCAGACAGTTATGAAGCTCAACGATCCAAGCTTGTTGATACGCTATGGCATTTACGTTTTTGGGCAAACTATACATGCTTACTTTCTTTGCTGGCATGGCCAATTGTTGATGGATCACAGTGAAGAAATAGCCCTCGCAGCGTAAGAAAATCATACCTTTCCCTTTTCACGAAGGATCAATCGATGAATGATCAATAATTGGTCGATTTGCAGATACAAATCCCGCTGGCACAACTCGTCCTTCCGAACTCGCAGACTTCTAGGGCTCATTGTGATGCGCAGTAGACAACCGTGTAAATTGACTGTTGCTAAATTATTTCCCGTATCGTTACAAACATTCGCCACGATTATGAGAACCGCAATGTCATATTTTACTTTACTCAGATCTTTGCAATGAACTTTATGCGTCGCTTGACTCCATGAAATCTTTACTTACCCGAAATAAAAGATGTTTTGTCAAACGGCGTGTCATTCGTTTTGCCCTCGAGAACATATTTGAATTTATTTGTTTGTTTTTATTACTGATTTTTATTTTATACTTATTTTATTTACTTGCTTTATTTATTACTATTTTATTTGTTATTTTATGTGTTGTTTTTTTTTTTATACTTCTTCTTAATTTTGAAAATTAAGGTCCAACTTGTAAAACATGAATAAGAAATTGAACGTAGACTTAGGAATCAAAATAAATATAAGTTTTCCTCGAAATATCGAAAAAAGCATGATTGTTTGTTGCTGATTGAAAAACGATAACGAAAATAGGATATGTCAAGTTTTAGCCACAACGATGTTTATTTTACCGAAAAAAAAAACTTTTTTTTTTTTATCGTTTGAAGGAGGGTTCACTTGATTTTGGCTGGACGGTTGATTGAAAACAAAAAACAGCATTTTTCTTAAAATAAACGACATGGACGAAGAACTGTTTCAAACCTCCTACTTTATGAATAAATATTCAAACGATTATTCAATCTTATTTATTTATTATAAATTACTTTGGTCAACGAGCCTTATTTCAGGAGTCACGTGATCACCATTTTCAGTGTAACACCTTAAAAACTCTCACTACACTGGAAACTCGTTCACCGTTTTTATTTAACTTCACAATGATAAAATAAAATAAAACTTAACAAACCAAATCAGCGCATCTTTTTTGTGATCTCTAACTGTAACAGAAGGCAGAATCACGTTACCTGTAATACCCTAGAGGATTCACTGCATGGACCGCATAAGAGTGAAGTAAGAGACGGAAGTTTTGACAACCTTATGAAAATAAACAAAAAAATGAAATAATGAGAAGTCGATAAATCTTTATTTATTTTTAAATAACAATTTCATTTCCAACTTCCAGCTTAGAAGAAACAATTGGGACTTACTAAAGTAAAATTTTCCAACGACATCACCATGAATTTTCCAGCTGTCATTTGACAAGGTACGGAACTCCTTATCGATATAAGACCCAGAAGCTTTTGTCCACGTACTGACGACCTGTACCACTCTGATTGATATCTAAAAAATCATTCCTTCGTTTCACTCGAAGAACCTTTTGTATTTCACAAAAGTAAGACAATTTTGTTCAAAAAATAAGGTGACGTTTTTATTTATCTCGAAAAATATTTATTTATTCATCGATATCCTGTCCCCTTCAAAGTAATCATCCTGAGATGATATACAATTGTTCCCACGCTTTTTCCAATCCTCGAAGCACTTCTGCCGAGGATTGGAAAATTGGAGGAAAATTGGAAAACAATTGCCGAGTACACCAAAAGACGTCTAATCTTTTATATCTATTAGAAACAAACTGAATATCCAAAATGGCTGATAACGTCAACATATGTTGGGGACACGTGTACCAACACAACAAAAAAAAACATCGGGAATAGAATCTACATAAGCAGCGAAATTTGCAGTCACCTTATTTTTTGAACAAACCTCGTACGTAACAACCCAAACGAACGCACAATTGTTCACGAACGTGTTCACTGTGATCCGTCATTCTCTGGGAGAAGAAACTTTGAAAGAACAAATGCAGCAGTTGGGCGACTATGAATGCAGCGTAACGTATTGCCTCTTCCGGTTTTTCGTTCATCATTAGCACAGTCTCAATTTCAACATAAAAAAACAGTTATCCACAGGCATTTCGAAAACGCTCGTTTGATAATTTTAATTACTTTTGCTGAGTAAGAGTTACCTGGACCCCGCTTATACTGATCAACAACATGTTGATGCCAACATTCGCGAACAATCCCCAGGTGTAACAACTCTCGAGAAGTTCACTGAACCTACAGAAATTATTTATTAACGGAAATCGCCCTTTTTAAGAACAAATGGAGGCGTTTATCGTTGATAATTAAATAATTATTAATTATTTGCAAAAAAAAACAGGATTCGACTTCCTCAAGAATGAACCGTCACTTTGAAATTCCTCCCAATCGGAATTTTGATACGAGAGGCTTCTGATGATGTATTTGATGACTTAAAAATATTGAACTCTCGTAATCGTTTTGTCTCGATAAAAATTATAAAATATGTTTTTTCATAAGTTGTCTGTAATTTTTTAAATTGTTTTTCCTTCTGCATAGTTTTTCTATTATTTTTTATTATAGTTTATACTTTTTTGAACTTTTCGTGAAGTTCTTGTATTTTATTTCTGAAAAATAATAACGAAGCATTATTCCTGTATAGTTTAGTCGTATTTCAGAACTATTATTATTTGAATATTCATTTCACAGTGAACTAGTCAATTTAAGTCTTCTTGGAAATCCTCGATTTTCCCTTCGGATAAACGGTGAAAGTATTTTTCTTTGTGACAGCACAACTCAAACAAACCCAAACATCTTTATCTAGCGTTTTCTATCACATACCATTTTATAGCAACAACAATAATAATTTTCGTGCTTCAACAAAACGAAGATTCAGATTCTCGAAGAGTTCATAAATATTCCATTGTTTTTTTTTCAGATTTTTTAAAGCGTCTTTTTTTAAAGTGTTGTAAAATAAAGATTATTATTAAGCTAAAGTTTCCGTCGCGTCATAATAATTTGAAAATGCAACGAAATTACGAAAGCTAATTGGAAGGACGATAAGAAAATTAATTTCGTATCGTAATCCAGGACAGACAGAAAACTTACTGAATTACCTTGTTGTGGTTTCTAATACAAATAGTCAAGTGACGAAATGCTGGATCATCAGCTGGCCGAGAATACGGTTTTCGATCGTCAAATATTTCGTCACAAAATTTTCGCATCTGGCAGCTACAATCGCAATGAAGGGGAAATGGTGTCTGGAATTTAACTCAGATCTTAACTACATTTATCAAAAGTCAATTATATCGTTGTTGAGTACGGACCCGAGTACCGCGAACATTGCGCAATTGTGTTGCACTTGTACAATGAAGAATGTGTCCGCGGCGACGAAAATGGTAAGGATTGATAAAACGCTGATAAAGGAATGCAGTATCAAATAGAAGTAATATCTATCCATATCAATTCCGTAATAGACGACTGGAAAAGGAAAATTCCCTCGTTCAGTCTCATTTCCAAAACCCATGATTTCCAACACTTTTGGAACGACCGGTTGGGTCATAAAAAGTACCGTAATAACGTATATACCAACTGAAAAAAAACTATCGTTATTGTTTGCTGTTACAAAAATTTCATTTCTAGTTCCTTTAATTTCTTTTTTTTCAGTCCTTTTTTTAATTTTCTCCCAAAATTCTCTTCTTCAATGTTTAAACATACAAACAAATTTAATTCTTTTTCGTATAAAAGAATACATCTTTTTAATATTTTCAAACTTCGAAAAAAAAGTGTATTCTTCTAATAAATTTAAAAAAATTGAATTCTCCTTTAATGAAAAGAATTTCCTTTTTAAGAATTAGTTAGAAGAATTCTGATTTTTCTTCTAAGTTCAAAGTTTGGAAAATAGAACTTTTGAAGCTCAATCAAGCTTAATCATCATTAACATAAAACGATTATTAATACTTTTACATGAAATACTGTCACACAACTTCTTGGGTTGCAGAAACCCCAATAAAAAAACGACTTCTTCAATGTCCAAAAAATGTTTAAGATTGATGTTCCTTCAATATTAATTTTTTTAAATCACCTTGTTTGTTAAATCGTATTATTAAGACGGGTTTCAATTTGTTGTTTTCATCAAATGAGAGATTTCAAAGAACGATTATTTTCAATAATTATACTAAAACATTTTTTAATAAAATAAAACCAATACAAATACTATTTGTTGAATAATATACGTATTTGATACATGATTACTTGAAATAGTGTATATAAACAAACAATACATTTTTTGTTATTAAAAAATGTATTAATATTGTCAAAAAAATAGTAGGCTTTTTTGTTTAACAGTCACTTTGGTCAATTTCCCAATTCATGTAGAAAATATTTACCAGATTTTTGCCACAAATTCCACAAAAGTCCACAAATTCCTAAAGCAAAAAAGGATAATTGACAGTCTCACCTTTTTCTTCTTACCTGCATAACCGATCGTGAATTGTCTGCCAATTTCGGCATACTCTCGAAGTATACGAACCTCGTGTTGCTGATCAAGAAAAATCCAATCGTTTTCAATGTGTTTGCATATTTCCAGCATCTGTCGTGTCAAACATAATCCGATGATTATTTGTTACGATCGTTAAATAATTTTTATTGTCATCATATAATTATTTTTATTACAATTATTATAAATTACAACCGGCTAATAATTTTCATTATTATCAACGTTATTTCATTTTTATTACGATGGTTTGCTTGAATCGATTAGCGAAGAGAGCGGACCTTGTTCGCGTTGGAGAAGATGGTTATCAACTTGATGGCACACATGATGTCAATGGCAAAAGGTGGCAAACTCTCGATAACGATTTTACTATCGTCTCGATATTTCACAACCGCGATCACCTGAAATATACGATCGACTGTTCATTGGATTCTCAAGGTCATCCAAAAATTTCGTACGTCACTTTTTGAGAACACGAACAAAAAAAAAAAGGACTATCCTTCGTTACCTGGGGTACAATTTGCGACATAGCCAAAAATACGAAAATAGATAGTCCGGTGACTCGTTTGCGTTGGCTCTGATAAGGCCATTGGCCTATCGAAGTAAGAAGAAATTTATTGATATTGTAGTATCGTTGCTGGAAAATATGCGTCATTATTGTTACACCGGCCGTCACTTCGTGAGTGACGTTCGCCAAGCTCTTTGCCTGCAGTCGGCAATCACGAATGGCAATTTCTCTAGAACGATTATCAATCAGAGGGGGAAAAGGGAAACGTTTCGTGAGTGATGTTGATAGTGAGGAAGACATTTAAATTGCCCGTCAAAAGTAGGGGAGGCCGGGGTACAAAGTGCCGAGGGTAGGTTGTTCGGATCCAAATAGCTCCGTGAAGAAATCAGATAGCGATAGGTGTGCAGTTTGTCACGAAACGTCATACTATCACGTTATTGCAGCAGCCAATTTAGTGACGGCGGGTCGGCGTGTGAGAGTGGTAATCGATTAGTGGTCCACAAACATCACGTAAGTAAATTTTTTGGTCTTCAAACTTTTCGGTCTATTTCAGTCAATTTTCTAGCTATTTGTGTGTCATCTGTTGGGTAACCCATAGTGATTATCTTTTTAGTATCATTTGTGGCTTTTTATAGCCTACTCTATTACAATTAGAGGTCACCTGGAAAATGGGATTTGGGATTCAAAGTTTCTCTAGCCAAACAACGTGCCCCGTAATGAAACACGTAAATCATCAAATTAAAACTTTGTCTTAGGCTGAGAAACTATAAACGGAAAACCGAACGAACCTCAATCAGGAACCTCGATCATTGTTAATTTGCCGAACAATGTTGTAATTTAATCCATATCTAGCACATTTTTTCCTGAAGCTATCAAACCCCAAAAGCACCAACAAGACAATACAGATAATAAAATCGAAGCAACGGAAATTGAAAAAAGAATTATATTTAGTTGATTTTTATTAGTGTTTTAATTAAAATAAATAATTTGAGTTTGTAGAAGTTGATTATTGTTAAAGCTGTTTATTAGACTTAAGACTATTAATTGGGTTCTATAACATTATTAGTAATAATGCTTGGTCCACGGTTTCTTTAGACAAAGCCTGGGCATCAGATGGGACAGATTTCATTGCAAAGACCTAAGTACGGTAAAATAGGACATGGCCGTTCTTATAATCGCTGTGAAAGTTTCCAACGAAACCGGAAACAGATTGGCAGCCGTCAATTGGCACGGCTTGGCGCTTCGCATTATCATCAGCGTTAGAAGACTGCGTGATCGAAATGAGGAATTGTACCATCGACATTTGTAACTGAAAGGAACAAAGTAGTAATCACAAAGAAAGCTTTCTATCTCTGTGGGAGGTTCGCGTGTAAAATTTCTCACATGGCAAAAGTAACATCTTCGCTGTGATTTATCAACATTTGACCATGCCAGCAAAGGAAGAAAGCGTGCATGAGTTGCCCAAAAACATAAATGCCATATCGCACTATCAAGCTTGCATCGTCCAAGTTCATAACTGTCTGAAATCATTGTAAACCCTGATCATCAGCAGAGTTCGTTTCACTTCGTCGCTAAACTCAATAATTAAGGCCAGCAATCCCTTTAGAATTTTCAAAAAATCGATTTTTTTACATATTTCGAAAGTATAATACCCAAAGAATATTCTGACCAAAGGAAAACCCGATTAATATTTGCGGAGTTATCGCATAGAGTGTAAAGCGGAACGACAGCGGGACAGAACGACAGACAGAAACCTTAAACGCGATTATCTCGAAACTACATTTTAAAAAACTGCTCGTGATGTAGCTCCAAAAGTTATCGACCGATTTCGATGAAATTTTGGGAGATCACACTCAGTAATATTATCGGAAGGATATACCTGAATTTCGAAAGGTAGCCTGTAAATAAATACCTTTTTAGAGGTCAAGTACGTCGAAAAAAAGGTCGAAAATTCGACCTTTAGAATAAAAGGACTCCCAAATGTTCAATTTTGCACTTTGTCATCATTTTTCAGGTACATCCTTCCCCTTAATATGTCAGTAAACGAATAACACTTGTTAAATCTTTTTCAGATCATCAGCAAAAGAGTGACAATTGCAGCACTTTTCGATGTCGAGGAAAAGAGGCGTCCGAAGACCCTTAATAACGCCGCCATTTTGTGTATCATCGTAACAACAAAAAAATCTTTCGAAACTTGAATACTTCAATAAAATCATGTAAAAATTAAAAAATGATTAGATAATTTTATCCCCTTTAAAAAAATTCTCGAAAAAATACCTACTTTTCGGGCTTCTAAACGGATTGCTGGCCTTAAATGCCATATGTTAATAAAAATTCGACCATGTGTGTGTGTATGTGGATCGTCGTTTGAAATTGGCGAAACGCCATCACACGTCACTCTACTTGCCTGTACACCTGTGAAACTAATGAGAAATATGCTCGTTCCAAATATACCGAAAAAATATGTCGTATACATCGACTCCAAAAGATCGCAAAATCTATCGATACAAATGACACGTGCGTAAATATCTAAATTAATAGATGAACAATGAGGTTTCAAAGGAGCATAAACCGTTAGTTTCCATACACGTCTCTACGTACTCGATAGCTTTTTTGTGTTTCTCCACACATTTCCGGATTCGATGAGACATCAGATCAGTGTTCTTGCTCGCGTAGAAATTCTCTTCGACATTCAAATCCGGCATCTCCAATTCTCTGCTAAAAAAAAAATAAAAACACACATTTTGGGGATACTTCTTTCGAAGCTCACGATTAATTCGATCGTACGCACCCCAACTCGACGAATATCGCGCAAGCGTAATATATAAAAGCACCGTACAAGGTATCGCATCCGGAAACTATCACCATCGAAACGACCGTCGTGAAGAGCGCGTGAAGAAATATCGGTACGAAATAATCTTCCTGATTGATAAAGTATTCCGTGTGGAAGAGAAATTCACGAGGACGCGTTACGTTAAGGGGTTGAACGACGTCGAGTATCAGAGGCACTAGTGGTGCACACACGTACAGAGTACCTCCACCCAACATGTAGACTACGAGTACACGAATGCGTTCCAATGGAATTTTATAAACTGTTGGTTGTCAAAGAAAAAAAAAAACAAAAAAAGGACATTCACGATGAAGACTTTTGAGCCTCACAAGCATAACCAAAACCGACAATTCTTCCACGCGCTGCATACTCGTGCAAGACCTTACTGCCGTCTCCACCTACGCGTGATTTCCAGTCAAAATCCATGTACTTCATGAGCTTCAGCAGCTGTTTTTTTTTTGAAAATCATCGATCCCTCATTTCAGTGCTAATCTTTCCAAATTCGTGATGGAGTTTTACCTTGTCAGCGTGATAAGAAGTTGTGAAGCTTTTCAAAACATTGATAACGTGTAATCCTAGAGGCGGTATACATTCGACCACGATGTCCAGGTTGTCCATAACACTAATAAACTTGATCACCTGCATAGACAACTTTTTTTATCACTTTTAGAATCCATCTGGCTCGTTGATTCGAACTGGAAATCTACCAAACCTCCGGTATCAATATCGAAAGCATAAACGATGCGATTAGCGTTCGGATAATTAGTCTCTTGCATAAAGATTGAAAAGGCCACTGTCCAAGAAACGAGAGCAAGAATTTAGTTAGCTTATAGTACGCTTTGTCGAACAACTCCATTCTCGTTACTGCGAAGCCAAGAAACCAACGACTGAACGAGAATTCACTCGTGTCGTTTGTACTTGGCTACTAGCTTATTCCTCCTGGTCTATCGCCGGGTATCCATAGAAACCCTAATGAAAGGCTTCGATGGAACAGCCTATTTTTCACTTTTTATTTGTCACAAAAAAAAAGCGAGAGGTTAATGAAAACGTAGAGACGCGATCGAAACGACAAAAAAAGAAAAGGTGGCTCGTACATTTCCATTTTGTCACGATACTTTTGAATCGACGTAGTGGAATGTATCATTGATCCCTCCGAATGATAGGCTATAGTCACGGGATGTTCAATTCCATCGCGAATTCGTGATGACAAAATTACCATTTCGAACATTCACTTTGAACTATACTTTTTTACTATTGGCTCGGAAATTGTCGAACTTGGATAAGTATACGTTCCCATTGTCAGGGCTTGAGAAAAAAGATCAAAGAGAAACGACATTTTGCTCCGTCTCTCGTCTGATGACTGGTTGCAGCTATTGGTGGGGTTGTGACAATCCTAGGAAGTTGGATCGATATGCAACGATACGTCGTGCTATGTTGATCGGGAGTTTCCTGTTTGATGATCCGCTGAATTGATCCATCAATTGAAATTCGTGAGTGAACAGTGGCATCTCCGTTCCAATTATTTCGGCAAGCTATTTCGCGACTCTCACCGAGCTGTACTTTTAATGAACCCAAACGGAATTTTTGTTGCACGCGTAAGTGACGAACTTCGCTGTCGTTTGAATAAGGTGCTTTGTCAATACTAGGTCGCGTTTTTTAAAATGAGGAAAAAACTTTTTTTTCAGAGTCTGAATTATATTTCAACAGGATAGAAGACAGGACGTGAGAAATAGCGTCAGAAGATATGAGATATTCAAACGGCGATGTTCGCACAGAATGAGGTTGTATTGGGTTAAAAATTATACATGAAAATTGCACGATATTTTTGTTCAACACATATCGTAGCTTTTCAGGGGAAGCCTGGAAACACACCACTTTCAATTTACTGCAAAAACAGAAAAAGAGTTTCATTATGAAACTTTTAACGAGCTGCAGAAAAATGCTTGTACACATGATTGACAGCTGAAATTTCACTCACCTAGATAAAGTTCTCCAACGGCATGACCAATAACTTACCTGCTGTCAACTGACGCAATACGCGGTTCCTTATTGATACGAGACCCACCAGTTGTCTGACAAACGTTCGTCGTATTTCTCCTATCTCTCGTGATCGTTGACTGTAGAGAATAACCCATGTAGGGTGATCGAAATTGGTCAACGATTGGCCGAAGCTGTACTTTGAACTTAACAACAATGGCACTCGAACTTGGCTCATGAATCAAATGAACCTCGGCTGATAACTCGCTCAACAAGTGGCTCGATATTGGCAATTAATATTGGCTCTAGAATATTTATTCATAGTTTGTAAATTGTTGTCTTTTTCATTACCGGCATGGATATGGCAGCCGTTGCTGTGCCAATTCTTATCAGGCATTCTCAACGGATTCTAATGAGCTATTCTAGGGCCAATATTGCAAATATCTAGCCAAAATTATCATCCGAGGTCCGAATCCGAGTGCTGATTTCGGTAAGCTCTGCGTCAAGCTTCCGCCAGCAATTGGAAATAACCGATCACGCTGCATGGGATATTTCTTGTATTTCGCAAAATGCGACTCGGTAAAAAGGAAATTTCGAGGTAGGACTTTTATGGACCGGACACTTATTCGTATGTACATTAACAGAGTTACGTATCACATTTATAAGATTATGTTCATATTTAAGCAGTTATCAATAATATCGTGAGGGACTTTTGACCGTGAGAGGACCATCGGTGTGTTTGATTTTTGCGACCCAGTGGAACAGACGATTCTGTAGACATTATTGCAAAGAACTCAGGACGGTAAAATACGACATGGCCGTTTTCACAATTGCGGTAAAAGTTTC
This sequence comes from Ophioninae sp. B BG-2022a, assembly GCA_030522765.1. Taxonomy (NCBI): domain Eukaryota; kingdom Metazoa; phylum Arthropoda; class Insecta; order Hymenoptera; family Ichneumonidae; species Ophioninae sp. B BG-2022a. The sequence goes on from JAPYZJ010007728.1 coordinate 12,209, forward strand.
CAACGAGACCGGAAATACAGTGCCAACCGTTAATAGGCATGGCTTTCGGCTTCGCATCATCATCAGTGTCAGAAAACATCGTAATCGGAATGAGGCGTTGTACCAATGGCATTTGTACCTGAAAGCAACGAAGTAGTAATCACGACGGAAGCTTTGTCTCCGTGGACGTTCGCGTGTCAAATTTCTTACACGGCAAAGGTTATATCTTCGCTGTGGTTCATCAACATTTGGCCATGCCAGCAAAGGAAGAAAGCGTGCATGAGCTGTCCAAAGCCGTAAAGAGCACACTTTATCAAGACGCTTGGATCGTCCAATGTAAAAACCGCCTAAAATAATTCAAAACCCGGAACATAAGCACAGCACAGAATTGACGCATCTCGAAACTGCACACTAAAAAGCCATATGTAACTAAAAATTCGAGTATGTGCGGATCGTCGTTTCAACTTGGCAAAACGCTTTCTCACGCCACTCTACTTACCTGTACAGCTGTGAAACTAATGAGAAATATGTTCGTTCCAAATATACCTAAAAAATAGGTCGTGTACGTCGACTCCAAAAGATCGCAAAATCTATCGACACAAATGACACATACGTAAATTTGTATTACAATAGAGGAATCATGATTTTTCAAGAAAACATAAACAATTAGTTCCCATCAACATCGCTGCGTACTCGATAGCTTTTTTGTGTTTTTCTACACATGTCCGGATACGATGAGATATAACATCAGTGTTCTTGCTCGGGTCGAAATTCTCCTCGAGATCCAAATCAGGCATCTCCAATTCTGTGCTAAATAAACAAAAGCAAACATTTCCGGAATACTTATTTCGACGTTCGCGAGTAATTCGCTCATACGCACCCCAACTCGACGAATATCGCGCAAACATAATGTACGAGTGCAGAGTACATGGTATCGCAGCCCGAAAGGATCATCATTGATACGACCGTTGTCAAGAACGCATGAAAAAATAGGAGTATAAAATAATCATCTTCATTGATAAAGTATTCCGCCTGATAGACGGGGTGACGAGGACGCGTTGCATTCAGGGGGTGAACGAGGTCGAGTATCAACGGGAGAAGCGTTGTAAGTATGTACATTGTACTACCACCCACCAGGTAGACTATAAACAAACGAATACGATCCAACGGAATTATATTAGTTACTGTTTGTTAAAAAAAACTGGATATTCATGATGTAGAATACTAGTCCTCACTGGCATAAGTAGTAGTAAGAATTCTTCCACGTGCCGCATATTTGTGCAAGACAATACTTCCGTCTCCACCTACACGTGATTTCCAGTCAAGATCCATGCATGTCATGAGCTTCGCCAGCTGTTTTTGGAAAATCATCAATGCCTCATTCCAGCGCCAATCTTTTCAAAATTAATAATGGCGTTTTACCTTGTCAGCGTTATAAGAAGTCATGATGCATTTCATAACACTGAAAACGTGTAAGCCTAGGGGCGGAATACATTCGAATATGATCTCGAGATCATCCAGAACACTGACCAGCTTTATCACCTGTATGGATAACTTCCTTAATTCTCTAAGTATCACTGTGACGTATTGATTCGAAATGAAAGATACCGAACCTTTGGTATTATTATTGAAAGCAAAAACATCGCGACAAGTGTTCGAATGATTAATATCTGGCATTTCGACTGGAAAGGCCACTGTCCAAAAAACAACAGTAATAACTTAGTGTGCTTGTAGTACGCTTTATCAAACAACTCCATCGATGTTACACTGATACCAAAAAACCAACGAATAAACGAGAATTCACTTGCTTCGATCGTCCTGGCTCGTTCGCTTGGATACTGGCTTATCCGCAGAAAAGCTCTATTCGCGAGAGTCCA
>JAPYZJ010007729.1:0-20568 GCA_030522765.1 Ophioninae sp. B BG-2022a
AGCGATTATAAACTTCTTCCGTTGCGTGTTTTGACTGACTTCACATGACAAATGAACGATACGCCATCTCACAGCTTCGTTGGGTACTGTTCGTTAGTTATCACAAGAGCTTCGCATTGTACGTAAATTATACTAGATGGCGCGTTTCTAAATGTGAAATATCTAAGGGGGCCAAAATACCTGCAGGGGCCACATTACCACCTCCTCTATATAATATCTTCAGAGAGCGCTTTATATATATATTAGCGTGTGTGTCTATATTCATACAAAAGCCGTCCCTTATGCGAACCCACATTGTTTCCAAGTTATAAGACATATCTCTGAATTTTTCAAAGTGGCACTAAAATGTGCCCTCATGAGGGGCAACATAACCTTATACACGTGTACGGGGAAAATGATTTTTGGAATATCCGATTAATTTTTTTTTTATATTCTACTTTCGAATGTCGCTGGAATATTTTTGAAGACCATCATTAGGGATACCTACATAATCTCAGACTGAAAAAAATGTGGGTAGAAAAGAAAATAAAGGCATGAAGAAATATAAAAAGAATTTTCGTTCCTCTCCATGTAAATTTCAACTCCGTCCTGTCGTGGATTGTCGAGGTATTTATCTAGACGTACGATCGAAAGCCTCAAAATAATCCCGAGATAAATTTAAGCATATTTGTATGGTCATTGCTCAAGGTCGATTATTTATCTGATGAGAATATTGGGATGACGAGGGATTCTATACTCTCCGAATGAAGAGAATGAGAAAAATGTAATTTTAGCATAACAATGAATCGTTCGTGTGATCGGATACTTGTTTTGAAAATTGGAGTATTAAGAGAGTCATCAACTGTCGAAGTAAGCTTCGAATTTTTGCGAAAAGTAATACTGTGATCAATTGTTACCAACAGATCGATAAACGTGACAAACAATTATCCGATCATACATTTTTAGATAATTTATTAAAAATTAGTAATCACAAAGTTATTCCAAATTAAATTAATAGAGGGCCATCCAAAGTTCGCTCAAACCGTAAACGTGTATAATTCGTGACGAAATCTTCGCTGTAAATGAAAGTTTATTAAATTGCACTGGAAAAATCAAATGTCAATAGAAAAATCCTATTTTCGAAACGTCAAACTTACGAACTAACGGACTATTCGCCGAAATTCTCGGATAATAATTTTTCGTACGTTTAAAATACAGATTCGGTATTTATCACTACGATTATAAAAAAATCGATTGAAAAAGATCGCATCGTCAAGATGCAATGAAGTTTTTCGCATATTTACATTTCCTTATATTTCTTGTCACGCAAAATTCTTTTTTACCGACGGTTTTTTCGAAGTTGAAGGAATTTTAAAAAAAGGCTGGAAGGAATAAAAAATTCATTAATATCCGTTTTCAGTCGAATCCAAGGATGCAAACTTCAATCTTATTAAAAAAATCATTTCACGCGTCCGCGATAATCGGCGACACTAATGCACGCGTGTAAACTCTCGTGATAACCGCGATCCAAGTTTGCCGCGAATAAAGTAAATTGGTTGGATACTGAGAGAGAGAGAGAGAGAGAGAGAAACCGATTGTGTTGCCCCTCGTGATGTTTCAAAAACGTAATTCCTCCTCAATGACGTCATTGTTTCGTCAAACTGTACATAAATATGAGATACGAAAGCACCTCACAAACTTGCAAATCCATTGAAATAAACCACGCTTCTCAAGCAAAAAAAAAAGTGACCAGACAATTCATCCTCGTGCCGCGTGAATGGGCCGTGAAATTTTCGAGACTGAGAGTAAAAAAATTTGATTCTTAGTTTTGTTTCTCGATCCTCGAATCGTGTTAAGATTTCCCGTGGAATTGCTGAAGACGATAATGAAATAAATTCGTATTTTATTTGAAGTTTCGGTATGACGGAGGTAGCGATGTCCATTTTTTGTAAGGGCTCAATCTTTTTAGAGCGTTACTGTGAAAAAACGAAAAATGGGGATGTTTAGAAAATATCTTTTTCGAGGTACAAGCAAAGCTATTGAAAAATCATTTACGTGTTTATTTGTATGTATATTCGAAAAATTTTCTACCAATTTGTACAATATAAAATATAAATAATTGAAGCAGCTACAAAAAATCTCGTGAAAGATCTTCTTTTTTGTCTAATTACAAAATGGGAACTGAGGTTTTTTTGAAAATACATAATACTAGATCAGAATTGATCGAGTTTTTTTTCCACCGCGTTTCAATTATCGTAAATAAATTTTGAATACTATTCTTCGTATTTATTCGCGCAAAAATGGCGACTAATTAAAAAAATTAATTAAAAAAGAATAAGGAGAAGAACGTTGGGCAACACTACGCGACTGTTGCAACGAGCAATTGTACCAAGTTTTAAGTAAATTCGTACGAGGTTAAGAAATCGCGTACACGGTTTTTAAAAATATCACATTCGCCAGAAAAACGCGTTCAGAGTTTTGACAATGCTTCAATCGTTGTTATCACGAGTTTACCATCAATTTTGAATTCCATCACACGTTGAACTCCCCTCGTCGATTTTTAGTCGCCACCAGCGACGAGGGATGCTTTTTTCCAATTTTTTCCAGTAGCCTTACCCCTTAAACGATACGTGAAAAGCGCGCTCGCGACCGATAGTCCGGCCTGATATTTATTGGCTGTTGACCTTGTCACCCAACCAGTCATTTGTAATATCTTGCGAAACACATGGGGGTTCTCGAACATTCATCTTTTGCTCATTTTTACGCTCAGTAGAGTTGGAAAGGACACTTTCAACGTGTCCTTGCAAATTGTTCGTTTTTCTTCTGGCGTTTGTCGATCGAAAAGTTCCGAAAAGGTCGCGCGGGGGGGGGGGGGGGGGGGGGGGGGGAAAAAAAAAAAAAAAAGACCGGCGGAGAAAAGCAAGAAATACCCAGTTATCTCGCTCTGCCTCTTCCTCAGTCTCATTATTACGGTTATCCTTATTTACCTGCGCATATTGTTATTTTTTTACTATTTTACTATTAGCATGTATTTTATTTTTTTTCAATTGTTATTGTTACCTGCGTATTTTTTCATTTTTGTTTACTATTTGCATGTGTTTTATTTTTATTTTTTAAATTGTTATTATTATTGTATTTTAAGTTTTTTCTTTTCTGTAGTTACCTGCATTGCCCGAAAGTTTAACTGGGGCTTAATGAATTTATCATTATCATCATCAACATCATCTCTCTCTCTCTTTTTCTTCCTCCTCACGAAAATAAGAAACATTCGAGTTAAAAGCCACCGAATGTACGAGAACGTTCTTACGTTTATTGATTTTTTGGCCGCAAGACCCTTCCTCTCTTTTTTTATTTCCACGAACGTCGGACGACTTTTTATTTTTCACGAATCGTGACAGATTTCTACGACTTCTTCTTCGCAGCGTTGAATAGTTTTGCAGACTCCGAGCTCCCGCTCATTTCGCCGAATTTACATAGGAAAAAATGTAATAATAAATTGAAAAGCGACAATTTCGATCGGAATGTGGGAATTATTACAAAGAAATAATATTTGAAAGAGGAAAATCGTTTCGTTGTTCAGCTTTTTCCAGTGAAGCAATTATTACTAACTATAATTGAATTAATAATTGAATACTCGTTTAATAAATGTTCGCACGTACAATGTAATCCGTAATTACATTTGTAACGTATCTGTAAATATATATATATATTTTTTTTATTGTTGTACCACCCCGTACACCCTTCCGGGTTTTTACGGCTCTCCACCTTGTTTCCTACTTAAATTTCGGGGATCCAGACGGTTATACATTTTTTTAAAGAAAAAGTTAATAAATTCTGTCTGCAAAGCTGAAATGGATACCCGGGTACCTGGTCATTGACCGGACGGCTAATTAAGTTACTGATAATATTACTGATTATTCATGAAGTTACCGATTATTGATTGCTGATTAAAAGCTGAAGTTATTACTGATTATTCATCAAGTTACCGATTACAAACCCAAACAAACCCTCAATTTATTACTGATTATAGATTTTTAAAAATAGTAAAGTTATTACGGCTCAAGTAGTCCGATTCTGATGGCACTAATTCTGGAAATGTGATATCCTCGTAGTCGCCATACGGGAACGAATTACGAGAAGTCTATGTTTTCGACAGGAGAGTTTTCAATGCTCGCCGAAAGGGCGGCTAAGGAAGAGGGCCTCGTTGGAGGTTGAATATATATAATAACTCTCCGGTTCAGTCTCCGCGTATCGTTGTACTCTTTTCTCCTCCTTTGCTAGAGAATTATCGATTTTTATTGTCAACGGTCTCCCTTCCTTCTCCTCTCCTCTCGGAAACCAGAGAAGGCAGAGGGCAAGAGAGAAAAAAAGAGAGAAGGGAAAAAGTCTCGTGGGCAATGTCCGAAGGGTCGTCGTCGTAAAAGCCCATATAATAATTTCTTTCCACCTCGTCAGGTCTTTCTCTCTCATCTATTCTCACACTTTGCCACGTACAGTTCATACCAAAAGCTTCCCTTTGTTTTTGTTTCGATTATTCCCAAACATTCAAAATTACCGCAAATAATTCCGAAAGCTTACTACATTTTATCCCATTAACATTTCGTTTTTTACAGCATTTGCAAGAAGCTAAAAAAAAATGCATCTGCAAGTCATTTCGAAAAGGAAATCGTAATTCTTTCGGTATACATTTTCATGCTTCGTAATTGGATCGTAAACTTGATAATTTAACAATACATTCTCGTAATATAAATGTGAACATAATAATAATCATTATTATTATTATTATTTGCTGTTATATGATTATATAGATAATAATAATAACTATCACGATTATGATATAAAAATATAATCTCAGTGATAATTCGTAAATTAATATAATGAATAGAGGCTATATATATATAGGAATAATTATAATATTTACATAATACAAGTTTAATAATTTATATAATTCATATATGTTATTAAATAAAATGAATTATCAAATTATCATAATAATAATATATTCAGGCGACCATAATATGAAAAATAAAAAAACAATATTAACTTATTACCAACGAGTGATTCGGTCCTCTGAGTATCCACCGTGTGCAGCGCTGATTAATACGAAGCATCGGCTCAACCGAAGCCCATCCACCAATGTTAATTATAATTGTTGCTAAAGCAACAATAACGTTATTATGCTTTACGAAGGAGGGAAATATATCATGGACTTGAAGTTCGCATCGTTGCGACGCAACGAAATTTCTTTTCTCATTTTTTTATTTCCTTAAATCTCCTATTTGGCGAAATATTTTTTTTTTCATATTTGAATTCTATGTTATCACAATAAAGATTTGTATAATTATTGAGGTATTTTAATTACGATTACAGATAAAAAGAAATAGATAAATATCGGCAATTACATCCCCGGTGAATCTCCATACCCCTGAGAGACGGCCGAATTTCTGATAAACGGAAACCATAAAATTATTTAGTGCGGATCGACTTGACGTCACGCCAATCAATGTTCCCTTTACGATGGGGATATGCCCCCACAGGTGGCAAACATACTCTTGTTTCTGAGTGTACACATTAAATACTTACCCTCGTACGATACACGTACGTCGCCACGAGTATTAAAAGCCCGTATTCCTCACGCTCGGCCTGTTGTACCTTGCCTGTGTGCCTTCTTTTTTTCCGTGGTAAATACTGACGCTACACCGTCATTGTTACTTTTTGTCGCGCCAATGGGCGTTCGTTATTCGATGAGAGAGACGAGAATGGCGAAGAGGGTGGTCATGGTGGTGCTCGTGGCACGATGATATTTCGCGCCCTTACAGACTCAACGATGACCTCGGTTAATTGATGAATCAACTCCCAGTCTTGACTAGCCTTTTTTTTTTAAATAATTATCTTTCATCCTCTCTTTCCTACCAACAATTCTAGACTCGCCCTGCTCCTTCTACGCTTCCCGTACGTTCTTTTTTTTTTTTCGTTCCCTCTATCTCGAAGTTGCCTCATATCGGCGGAAGAGCTATTTATAGAAAGGTCGCGCGTTTCTCCAGCTTCGTCGTCAGCTGTCCCTTTTTCTTTACTCGCTGCCTGCGAAGTGTGCACAGAACTGGTCATCTCAAACACGATAGGCCCTTCGTTATTCCTTCTTTCAATGGAATTCTTCATGCTTGTCCCTTCTGGTTCTCCTCTCAAAGACTTGGGTTCGGTCACTTCGATCAGCAAGGAAAATCGGACTTTCGAGCTGCTTTATCTGCTTTTAGCATGTTTTGTTCAGATTTTTATTTGTTTATTTGGGAGGGCTACTGAAAAAGTTATCCCGACGTATTTACGTTACGAATATTTACGGAAAAGCTAATTCGAGCTTTCTTAAGGATGGTCGTGCATTATACGAATTTAGATATTGTTTAAAATTTGCATGAATCTTCTTAACAATCATACTCAGCTGTTGGTGAAGTTTGAGAAAGTTTGAACGTCTAGGAATCGTGATATTTTTTGTAAAAAATCGTTTTCTTTCATAATTACCTATAAGACCTCATGTTAAAGGTGCGATTTTTACCACTGAATATCTCGATTACCAAACTCTGAAACCTTTTTAAATTTTGTATACATTTTAATATAACGCTCAAGAAGATTCGAGTAATTTTTCAAGCAATTGTCTTTAAACGATTGTATCTGATGATTTTGGCAATTCTTTGTGTATACTATTGTCATTATTACGCAAGAATATTCATAAAATAATCATTTTTGTTATATCGTTGGAGCGTTGCAGGCTTCGATCCCATTTAATTCCGATATTTCTGCAGACGATTGAACTGTTGGTGGTTTTGTTCGATCTCGCTAAATCCTCAAGTGGACTTCAACGTTATTATATTACGTCTGCCGAAAAATTCTGTAGGTTAGAAAAACCTTCGTTTTTCTTACCTTACTGCCAACTGCCTTTTATTCAATCTCCATCCATTATTTTTCTTCCCTAATTAACCCAACACAAATATTGCTGGGCGTATTGTTCACGGAGGGTAACGCAGTCAAAAGGATTTTCCAGAGAGGCACAGGATTCTCGATTGACCTGCTCGTAATTGACCCTTCTGTCAGTGGTCTCCGGGAATGGCCGGGACTATTCGATAACCCTGACTACCAATGAACATTTACGAAAGTGCTTGTGCTTTCTTCGGCTTCTTCCTCGATCTCACCGAATCGGCGTGTGCCCTTCCTTCTTCGAACAACTTCGAGCGATTTTGAATTAGAATGGGTAAACGAGCAGCTGCTGTTCGAAGCCCCTCTGCCCTTCCTTCTTCTATTCCATTGAACCCTCAACAGGTAAAAACCGGAACTTCAGTTCCCTCTTTTTTCTTTTTTTCTCGATTCGATATATTCTTCGATATTCTTCGTTGCGTAGCATAACGCAGAGAGGAAATTCCTTGATCGATTTCATTTTTAAGACGTCACTCCCATCTCTCCTGTCGCTGATGTTCAGTCATTTTTTTTTTTTTTTTTTGTAATTCGTTTATTACATTCTCGTTGTTTTTCGGTTTGGATTTAGCCATGATGGAAACCCTCGTTCATTGGGTCGTTACAACCAAACTCCTGCCCCCCCCCCCCTCGTTTTTATCCGCAAATACAAATATCCCTTCGTCGTCAACGATACCCAAAGCGCACACCAACGCTAATGGATCCAATTACGCGAACTTCCGTGCCACGCTTGGTACTGCGATCGTCGTAACACGCGTATTATTGATGTTCTACAGATTCGAAGTAACCCCCTCGAATCTCGAGAGCAAGGACTGGACGGAACTTGACCTACGATATTAGGATTTACGATCGTTGCTTGGGAAAAATCTCTTCACTTATTTCGACGGTTGGCTGAGATTAACGCGCTTTTCGTGGTGGGACGTAGTTGGAAACAAAGACGATTTTTGAAAATAATTCTTTTGTATCGCGTCGTTGCGTAACGGAAAATATATTTTTTCTTATCAATTGAACATATTTCTTTGCTGATTGTACCTATTTAAATCGTTCCTACCGTTTTGTCCATCATCATTGGATATTCATGGGATTCGAGTAAAAAGTAAACAAATAAAGAACAGATTCGCGTGGAAAAAATTCATATTGTAAATTCGTTGGATTTCAAGCGTGGAAACTTCAACGTAATCGAAACGGATGACGAAAACAAGGCATTAAACTTTTTAAAATTTTTATCAAAATTTCCGTTGCCAATATATTTGCGAGTTTCGTATTTTTAGAATTTCAAATCCTTCCAAGCTCCAATGATTACCCATCGTTGATGTTCAATCACAATGAAGGCAAATTTCGAGGGTGATTTCTCCATTTTCAACACTGGAGCTTCACTGATAAATAAGTTATACCGCAACCGTCATTATTGCTTGAGATTTCCTTGTAAATTGTAGCGTGATACCGATGTATCATTGATCGAGAGAAAAAAAAAACGGTCGACGAGTTCGCGCCTACGTGAACGAGACCGTTGGGACTTTCGACTCTTCAGTCGAAAAATCACTACAGCAGAAGCCCGATTATTCGAACCCGTAGGGACCGAGTCTGGTTCGGATTAGCAAAAGTTCGGATAAGAGACATAAATATTCATGAATGGGCACGTATTGCCTTTGGAAAGAAATGAAAAACGAATTTTCTTTGATTGTGTATTTTTAATATATATTTGAAGAACAACAAAGAAATAATTCCCTCAAATGGAACACTCATCGTGTACGTTCAGATTTTTTAATTGAAAAATTTTCGATCTTTGCACAGCGTTTGTTTGCTACGCCTTTTTTTAGCAACTAAATCGCGCGATCAAAAGAAACTGCATAGGGCGAAACTACCAATCTAGTACGTACTAAATAAACGTATGTAAATTTCTATCGGAGTCCGAAGACAGCAACATGCTAGCAACATTGTAACATTCGGATCGGTAAAAACGTGTACAGTAATGAAATTCGACGTCACGGTTCGGATAATAAAACGTCCGGGTGACCCGATTCACCGTTCGAACAACGGCGAGTTACGGATAGTGGTAGTTCGGATAATCGAGGTTCTACTGTTTTTTACGACTCTATTTTCGGATGGTCTTGGTTCGCACGTATTTTATTGAAAGAAAAAGATAAGAAGAACCGGAGACGCACGCTTGGCAGGCTGATCGACCTTTTGGACGCAAAATTAATGGCCGAATAAAAATGATGAGCAAAATACGAAAGAACGGCAAAAGAAACGGTCAACTTTACGAAGATTATGACGTACTCGAATATACAGGTCTGAGTGCGTTGGTTCTGTCAGCTCCAGCTGTATCTAGGGAATCGAATAATCACACAGCCGTTACTACACGACCGCGTTCAGCCCGCTTTTATTAGCCTTCTAACCTCGTTTTTTTCCACGTGTATATTTTTTTCTATCTTGGTTTTTCTTATGTGTATGTACATCTCTCTCTCTCTCTCTCTTAGCTTAGCTAGAGCTTAGTAGATAATGTGCGCCGTTTTCTGTAAACTGGCTTCTGATTTCATTTATATAATTTTATGTTATTTTATGTTAATTAATATCTATCATATTTTTTTCCTTAATTTGTAGTAACTCTATCTATAGTACTTATTTTGTAAAATTTTTAATTACTTTTGTATTATTTTTATTATTTTTTGAATTTTTTTTATTATTTTTGTATTATTTTCGATATTCGTTATTATTATGTTGCCCGATAGTTAATTCTAGGACATAATAAATTGTATCATGATCATCATCATGATATCCTCAATATAAATATATTGAGGGAGACCTCAATATATTATTTTATATGTTGTATTATTTCATTATTATTATATTATGTTAATTATGATAGTAATACTGGGGTATAATAAACTCTATCATTATCATCTCCTCTCTTTCTTTCGTTTTTCTCTTATTCGTTTTCGCGGTGACCCGTGATCAAACTTGTTCTTCTGAGCTTCGCATCTCTCAACTTTGTCGTCCAGTTCACGAATACGAAAAACGTATTTCGGTGGATGGGCGATTGAGATTGCGCATAGCCGGTACTCGGTGCGGTAACCGCTGAGACGCCCACCGAAAATTTTGAGTTTGTATAATTAGAATGCAACGACAATCGAGTCTTTTTAATCGCCCACTTTTTTGTTCCGGTTTCGGTGTGTGAAAATCGCTCGAACACTATTACTTTATTTTATTGGACATTACGGGTTCAATGTAAACGAAGGAGGTTTTCGATTGTGATCAAAATATAATAAAATTAACGGTAGCGTCGGTGCATTCGAACGATGCAAATTTTGCAACGACGCTTAATGTATTTTTGTGTTTGTGTAGTGGAGTAGATCGGAATTCTCTTGGAGAAAATCGACCCAGGGAGGAGAGGGCTCCCGCATCTATCTGTAATACTTCTTCCTTAATTTTCGTCGCATCGTTTCCGTTCTCGCCCCCCAGTATCTTTCTTATCCTTTTCCTGTATCATTGTTGCTCCCTCATTCCTCCTCCCTCTCTTTTCCTCTCTCCCATCCTCTCTCTCTTCGAAATCTAGATAATCGTGTTACAATGAGATCTAAATTAATGTAAGAGTTTTCTTTAATTTTAAATGCTCTATAAACGAAAAATCTCTACAAAACGAAAATTACAAAAACTAAAAGATAACGAATTCTTCGAAATCCAAACATCTCTACAAATCTCAAACGCTCAAAAATACATGAAAAAGTAGAAAAATAAAAAAATCTATAAATCTCCATTCTCTACAATCCTCTACAAAATAAGTTCTGAAATCTCGAAAAAATGCTAAGATAAAAAAAAATCTCCAGAATCTCTAAAAATCGACAGATCTCTAAAATCCACAAAAGTATCGAAGATTGGTGAAGTGTTTGCTCGGTGCACGTACGTACATTTGCCTTTTAATCGAGATCAAGTTACAAAGTACATAACCAATTGCTCAGGGAATATTACACACGTCCTACAGGCTAAGAGTGTGATAACTCGAACCCCCCCCCCCCCCCTCTCTCTTCCTCTCGCACTCTCTCGGTTATTGTCTCGGTCTATTTCCTACTCAGAGAGTGTACAATCGAACGGAGACATTGAGAATAGGAAGATCGAAAATCACGCGTGTGATACGTATGTGTACACTCGTACGGAGCTGTCTCGGCGGGTACGCAGACGAGAATTTTCTTGGTCGGCCTCTTCCGTTGGGTTTCTCTCGCGCGTTGCTCCCGCGGAATCGATCGTCGCCGAGGCGCGGGAAGGTCGTCGGCGTCTCGACTGTCCCGACGCCTGGCATTGTCCCGCGCCAAACCTCCCTGGGGCCCTAACGTCGCCTTCGAGAGATATTGTATAAGAGACCGAGACGGAAAAGCCACCAACTAGGAGAGAGAAAGACAGTGTCGCAGATAGCACTCACCGAAGTACTCCACTCGATTTTGAAAGACCGCAGGGCTTTGATACTTCCGGCTATATATATATATATATATGCGTACACACAGATACCCACAGATTTCCGCATGTTTGCCTTCAATTGAAAACAAAAACTTCGTGACGCTTCACGCCTTAAAAAGAACAAATCTACAAAGCTCAAAGTTTACCGTTGGCCATTGGGCGTGTCGTGGGCATACACGGGTACTAAAAGATTGAGCAAGTTTTCTCCCTTTTTTTTTAAATATGTGTACGTGTGCGTGCGTGTTTCTTTTTCGACCCAGCGATAATTTTAATGTGCCCATGAAATAATGATAAAGAAGATCGACCCGCGTTTCCAGAATCGCCTTCACATTTTTCATTGCCGAATTTATTCTGCGATAAGAATAATAGTGATAAATGAAGTTAAGACTATTTGTCCAATTTAAATGTAAATACAAATCGTAACAATAATGATATTTATAATAACTAGTAATTATTGTGAAAAATAATGTAATTTGTTCGGAAATAATAATGATAATAGCAGTCAATAAGAGTAATGAATAAAATTTGGTAAATACTTTCAGTGCGATCGGTAGAAAATGTATTAGAAATTTCGTAACATTTACTAGTCAAACTTGAAAAATACCAATAGTTGTACTCTCGCAATAACGGTAATGTTTATTCTCGCACACCAGCGACAATGATTCCCATTTTTTTTTTAAATTATACCGACCGCAATCTCTCTCGTATTGTTATACTTAACGATACTATCCCGAATAATTACAATAACAGCAGTGTACGTAGAACCGGCAGCTAAAAATTCTAAAAACTGATGCAACAAAATTGAGGAAGTACCGCGGGATTCTTTTTTGAATATCGCGTTTCACGAAGGAAAAAAAGGCGGATGAGTGGTTTATGTGGAGCAGCGCATTGAATTTCGAGACGCGTAATGGATTTCGCTAATGCGGTGTCGTGGGTGATTTCGTTAATTGATGCTCTCAAAATCTCGTTCATCAGGGCCGAAATCCCTCTGTCCGTGACTTCGATGCCCCCCCCCCCCCCCCCCCCCCCCCCCCCCCCCCCCCCCCCCCCCCCCCCCCCCCCCCCCCCTTCCAACCGTGGCCGGTGTTTGTTTCACGCACACGTGATTTCCGCATTGATTCTCTTTATGGGCGCATCACAATGGGTTGCACGTGCGTACGTTGAACATCACGGAAAATTCACCCTCCGATCGTTCCTACGAATTTTCTCTCTCTCTCTCTCTCTTGCTCTCTCGATCCGTACTGATCTTTCGCGTGTTTACGTTATTATTATAAATTCACGCACGAATTGAGGCAGGAAGAATATTGGCAAATTTGAAAAAATCGATTTTTCTTATTTCCATAAATTGGGAGTTCAATTTCTTAAGAATATTGTGTTCAATTCTAACAGAGTAATTTCAAGAATTGTTGGCGTTATCGCGAAAAGACGCCAAGAGCGTTCGTGCCGAGTTAACAGAGCTATGCAACTTTGGCCGCGTTTTTCTCACAACTATGTTTTTTTTCCAACTGCTGGAGTGATGTGAGGTGAACCTCAATATTAATTTTAATTCCAAAAATAAAACCTACTTTTGCCTTCGAATATAAGAAAAAATTCATGAAATATCATAAAATTGACTTTATTAAGCTGCCATTTATTGAATTTTGCACATATTTCGAAAATCCTGGTTCACCAACAGCGTTTGAGTCTTGCCTTTAAGAATCATTTTGATCTTTTTCCCGATAATTAAAGCGCGAGGGAGGACTCCAGCAGTGCGGCAATTTTTTCGAAATCTTCTAATTATTAATGTAGACGATGGGCAATTTGCATGAAAAAAAGTGTATATATTTTTTTTCAAACAATGAAAATATGAAACAAAACATATTTAAAGATTCAGATTTCCATGTGTACCTATTCCTTACATGAAAAACAATCATAAGAAATCCATAATTATCGAACTTGTAAATGGTCTTCCTGCCTTAACAGCCCGTTCGGTCTTTAATTCTGACAGCTCTTTCGTACCTTCGCCCTTCGATGCGCCACTTTGTTTTTTTTTTTTAATGGAACCGAAAGAGTTCGCGAACGTTCCAGCGGATGGTTAATGCAAAAATCACGTTCTTTTTATGCGCATTAATTTGTCCATTAAATTATCGCCGAAACTCCAGAACTCGGTTATAACTGCACTCGTCCGTTGTTATTTTTAACGTCGCTCTCGTCAAATTCCAAATCATTTTGATATATCGTGTACTCTATTGTATTATCAATTGTTTTAACGCAGATCGAGCCGTACTCTCGACGAATTCATTTATCGTATCCTTTCAAATAAATCAATGCAAAGTATAGAACCGATAACTATTATTGACGAGTCAAGAGTACTAATTAACTAATGAGCACTCCCTTACACACTATATCAGTATTGTTTCATTATGCATCAGCTTGTTTTAACGTTGCAGTATGCGTTACCGTATTGTGTGAAATCATGCGAAAATCCGTTGTACCATACAACTCGTTGTCTAATTAATTTTACCTTATTTTCGTTAATTATTAATTATTACCCTACATTTGTATATTTTGTACCTCGTATTATTTAGATTGTATAAATATATATGAGGCTGCTAGTCTATCATGTTGATGTTTCCGTCGTTGAAACACATCGAAAGTTTTTATTTTTTATCCTGTTTTTTATTTTCGGTCGTTGTATAGAATGATTGAAATGTTTGTGCAATCATAATTGGATATTTCCGGTCTCACTCTGCGAAAGAATGCTTTACGTAACGACGATGATGATAATAATAATAATAATAATAGAATAATTTTTATTTAAAATAATAAATGACTCGCTTAAATATAAAATAATTCCAATACATTATTAGTATTATTATTATTTTGATTATTATCAAAAGATCAAAACCGTAATTAATAATATTAATGACAATAGTATAAAAAAGAACTCGTCGTTGCACTCCAAAGATGCAAAGTTGAATCTCATTCTTGTGTATACTCTTTTGAATTCGAAAATAGTTTATTTTTCTTCCCCTCGATCGCAGAGCAGAGAATCTTGAAGACACCCGGACTTATGGGAATTTTATAGGTCGTTACCGTCGACGGCCGTTTACCTTTTTTCGTCAGCTTTGTCTATTCTTCCGTCTGCTGGTTTCTCTTTCTCTTTTTCTCTCACATACACGCACTCCCTCTTCCTCTCTTTCTCGGGGACGGATTATGCACCCCTGCAAGCAGGTGGTGAAAGAGCCCCCGAGTATTCGTGTGAATTCGACGGATCTGCCTTCCCCTCTGACAATTTGCCCTCGTACGTTCCAGTTCAACCGCATTGCCACGGATGGAAGAAAGAACCGAGAGGACAACAAAAAAAAAAAAAAAAGACGAGAGAAAAGTTAAAAAGGGGGAGAAAAGAGACGGCCATAGAGCTTAAAATAATATCGAAACTGGTCAGCTCGATCACGTTATACACGTATAATGAATAAAAACCTTCAAGAAATTCCGGTGAATATTGTTCGCAAGCAAGAAGGTTGCCTGATCGAAAATCCCAAGTAGCTTTGAAGAAAATACGAACGTCGTTATTATATTCAGCCCGAACAAACCCGAGTGATTCTTTTTTTTTTTTGTTTTTGCTTTTGAAACTCGTCAGTTCCTTTTTTCTCCAACTTCTATCCAATCCCTTCTCTACGAAGCTCTTTCACGGAGCTTCCCAGATACTTTCTTGATTAGCGATTCATCCAACCAATTACGTTTGATGATCGGCGTCTGAACCACATCAAGAGATTTAATGATTCTAGCTCTATCGATGAGTTTTATTGATGATTGATGAGCTGTCTTAATAAAAATATTGCTCTATCGACGAACTCTTTTCGTTGATCGTACTAATAGAGAATTAATGATCACCAGTTGATACGAGTAGACAAAGAAAATAGGAAATACGTCTTCACTCGTTTAGGTTTATTTCGTACATTTATTCGTTCGCTGAGGAAACGAGGCGCAACGACGACAACGACGAGGAGCCAGCGGCCAAGAGGGATGTCAGGCGAGTTCGCCGTGCGAGAGAAAGTGAACCAGTTGGCGGCGTTGCCGAATTCGTGTTGCCAACCTCGTACCGAGCATGCTCGAGCTCAGACCGGCAACTCTGTCCATAACTCGACTTCTTTACGTTTTCACGCTTTTTCGTACGATCACCCCATTCCTTCCTCTCTTCTCTTTCTCCCTCATCGTTTTTCGGTTAATTGAGCTCTCTGACCTCCTTCCAACTAAATATTTTGTCGTTTTTCACTGCGGGAAAACTTTACGTCGCTCTAACCGATACCCGGTTCAATTATCCAACGGTGAATAAATTACGAAACCTCAGCGCGACACACTCGAATTCCCCGATGGGAAATATCGGACCGGCCAATGTGACGGACGAATTTAAGAACGTGGCTAGGATCGCACATAACCTCATAAACCCTCGAATCCAACGGACTTGAAACTCACATCGTTGCGATCCAATGAAATTTCTTTTCTCATTTTATTATTTCTTTAGATTCATTAATTAGCGAAATGTTTTTTCAGCTTTGAATTGTAGGTTATCGCAATAAAGATTTGAATAATTGTTGACGTATTTTACTTACGACTTTAGTAATAAAAATACATAAATTAAAAAATAATTATTTTTGTTGCGTCGTAGCGTTGGCTCCTTCAATCTCATCGAATCCAAATTTCTCGTTAGCTGTTAAGGATTTTCGAAAAAATCGAGTATTAAGCTCTGTAGGGTTTATACACGCAGGGCTTAATGCTTTTCTTTTACGGTGACAATTAACGGGCTCGAAGTTTTCATCGTTGCAATTTTCTCATCAATACTCATTTTCAGTATTTCACGAAATATTTTCTTTTCAAGTTCGATCAAGTTCAATATCGATGTCAATCAAGTTTAATATTAATATCGATCAAGACCAATCAAATCAATATCAAGTTCGATGTCAAGCTTCTTTCCCAATGATTTTCGTAAAATGAACATATGGAAAAAAAATCATAATAATAATTTCACTTGCGTTACAACGTTGCAAACACCGGTCTCCATATTGCAGGTTATACGATAAACCTGAGGCTTCGTTGGGTTGGAATACGAATTAATACTCTGCATTTTCTAATTCGACAAACTTTGCCTGGGAAAACCTCAAATACCTTGAGAGATTGGGTCGATGGCGATCCGGAAAATCAATTATTCATCGTGATAAAACTTACCGTCCGATTTTGAAGTAAAAATTATGGAACATGCTTTAAACATTGTAGATGACGTATGAAAATTCGCAATAAAAAAAATTAACGTGAACATGATAAAAAAAAATCGTAAACCGATCAGTGCGAAAAAGAAGGAATTTTCACTGAAGAATCGTAACTTTGTCAATGTTTTTAATAAGCGACTAGGGGCTTATTCATAAATTCGATAAATATTGGTAAATTGATTCGGCATGTTTCATGTCTCAAACGTTGTGGTCCTTGTGTATTCAAATGTCTGATAACGTCTAGGCGATAAGGGACTCACGAAAACACTTCCATAAAATCGTCAAGGTGAAGAAACTACAACTTTCTCATTTATCAACCGCAAATGTGTGATCCGCTCGTGTTATCATTTCCTTCTTTTGCCGGCGAGCCAATTCGACGTTTTTTTTTTCGTATTCTTCGCTACTTTTAGAACAGAAGAAAAAAACAAATGGAAAAGGACGGTTCAATGTCTCGTTGCGTATAGAGAATGTGTAAAACGGTTTCGTATTACTTCCTCGACGAGATCACCTTATCTTCGTACTCTACGTTACATTCTTCGTTTATTTTGTTTTCGTCGCTCGTCCCGTCGTCGTTTTCTTATCCCTGTTTCCTCGTTATCTTCCTTTATCGTCTGGACGCGCGATGCAATGACCCGGATGCAGAATGCAAAGTTTGAATTTTTGAAAATTCACCGGTATCTGCTTCCCGCTGCTTTCGGCTTTTGAACGATTTAACGGAAATCTGCTTTCCGCTACGGTTTTTTTTTTTTCGTACAAATAATTCAATAATGCGAGGTTTCTCGTTGTTTTTTTAATGTATTTATCCCAACCCTCGTACTTGGAAACCTTTTTTTATGTTCGTGTAAGATCGTGGTCGTTTTTAACCGTCCGGTCAATGACCAGGTACCCGGGTATCCACTGAAGTTATTATGCATGAATGTCGGGCTTATACACACTAAAGAGAATACCTATTAAAGTATTGAGATAATTTGACTTTTAAATAAATCATAAACAATATCGTTTATAATTTCGTTTTATCGTTTGATAGTTAATAACTGTTATTAAATAATTGATTTTTTAAAAAATTGACAAAAATTGGGTTTCAAACTACTTAAATTCCGGGGATCCAGACGGTTATACAGCTTTTTGAAGAAAAAGTTAATAAATTCTATCTGCAAAGCTGAAATGGATACCCAGGTACCTGGTCATTGACCGGACGGTTAAAACGACCCTTAAAAAAATGTTGTTTTTGTTGTGTTCGTTCGAGGCTGAAATTCGCATTTTTTAAACACAAAAAAGCTTTTTTTTCAATTTTTTATTTTTATCATTATTCGACATGATACATAGCGGTTAATTTTTTTTGGAAATCGTTAAGCAACGATCCTAGGGAAATAATTGGATTGTTTTCGTAGTTTATATCTGTCAAAGGGTAAAATAAAAATAAAAAAATTTTCAATGCCGTTGTTTCAACCGTGAACGGCCTTACGACTGTCCAGAGTTGATCCTGACGACAAACTTCGTAGTCCACTACGAGGACCGTCCTCGAAATCGCGTGTCTTAAAAATCGACCCCCACGGAAACGCACACTCGTACGCGTATTCCGGGCGCTAGACTCGAACAGTTAACGGTATCCCGCTCTAAAAATTCACCGAGTAGAGCGAAAAACACTAGAACCCCTCTCTTGAACACGATATATGTTGCGAGTCGCTAAACTGGATCGTATACAAAGAAACATACGCAGGTGCGCCGTTTATTGGGTCTGCGAAATTTGCCCGGATTAAACCTATCACCATTCATGCTCATTCGTTTTTACGTATGAGATAATCATTTATATCAAAAAACGAAACGGAGACGAAAAGACAGAAAAATGTGACGAGATTAAGATCGAAAAGTGATAAGATTGATCTCTTTTTAAGAGTACAGAGGAATTTTGACGCCGAAATTGGATGGAAATCATTTTTTTATAGATGGAATTTGACAATAAAAATATTATTTTTTCGTGAAATTTAGTGACATTAAAAAAAAATGGAATTTAGTGATAATTCTTTTCAGTACAATACAACGGCAATGATTGTTTTTTTTTTTATGGAATGTTATGGAAATGTTGAATCACGATCGTTCGTAAAATTAATAAAAAAAAAAGAAACCTCTTGATTAATATATCTCCGAATGGTACTTACTCGCTTACCTCTTCGTGCAAATTTTTTACTTCTCTCTAATTCGAACGATACGAGCGTCTTTTTGCGCCTTTTCCTACGTAGTTTTCAGTTTTTAGTAGGCGCGACTTCTGTCACAAAAAAACTCGTCGCTACCACACAAGCAACGTGATATCACAGTGGAGATATATGAGAAAAACGACATATACCTAAGGCCTACACTCGCACTTGAAAATAACAGTTGTGCAAATCTTATTACACCTCGTAGAGAGCTTAGATTTCTTTTTTAACGAGCGAAGACGCGCGAATTAAAATATACGCCTTCCGTATGTTTTTTTTTCGCCACCTATAAGTTGCGCGCGATAACAACGCTTACAAACGCGTATATATTTTTTCCCTCTTTTTGTTAAGACTCTTTCTAAACTGTTGATAACAAATAATAACAATAACAACAAAAACATCAATTTCTATACTGAAGAAAAATATAACAACAAAAAAAAACAAGAATAATGGGAACGATACTTTTACAAATTATTGTAAAATACCCAAAAAATTATTAACTCAAAAATTGATTACGGGCTTATGAAGTTCGTATTGTCGAAATGAACAGAATATAATTTTTTATTTAAAAAAAATGTTCTTTCATTTCGTTGCAATCGAAATTTGATTGTAAATATAGATCAAGGTTATCATTTTTTTTAAATAATGAGAAAAATTGTTTGACTCGTTTTTGTATGCTCCGTCAGGTATAAAAGGCGAAAGAAGTGTGAATTTCCTTCGCTTGTTTAAATTTCTTAATTTCGTCTCGTTGCGTTTCGATGACACATACTCCGTCGTTATTTACTTGCACGAAAGATGAGTCACCTGGAGCGGAAAACAGGGACGATCCTTGTGTCCTGCTGAAGTTTTGAAAAGCTGATTTGAGAAAAACCCGATGAGTCATTGTTCATAATTGATGTACGTTGTTTGTTTTCTTACTGTTTCAGAATACGACCAACCAGAACCCTACTATACAGTTCCTAGGAAACGAAGGGGTGAGTCACGAAGTTTACATAACAATTAGTATTTCGTATCATAATTAGCGTTGCACGTGGTAAAATAGGGTGCTAAAGACTTCGGAAATTTCGCAAATCGGATATCGAAAATATCCGTTTTTATTATCCCTCCGTGGTCTTAACGAAGTTCCGAAGGGTTCCTTCTTTACCTATATGGGAATCGGAGAGTTCTCGCAAGCGCCCTTCGATCTCACGGAGCCTTTTGGAACTTGGGTAACGCCGTCAACTTCGCTGCAACGACAAAAAGAGCGCAGCTGGTCTCCTACAACGTTTGGCCCTCGCTTTACCAGTCGCCCTATGTTTTTCGATTCAGGCCTTCAAACCACGTTCAATCGAACATTATTTTTCTTCAACTCCGCGGAACTTCCGGAACGCAATTTAAACGAAACACGTGACAATTTTCAAGGTTCAAGGGAGAACAAACGATCACTTTGTATTTTCACGTTCTGAGGAACCGTTATCTTTAGGTTGAGAATTAATGAGCTAGATAAAGGGATACCTAAAGGGAAGAGAAAGCTTGGAGTGTAGGTCCGACGAGGGGACGCCGGTGTCGAATCACGTGACCTCCTCGTATGGGTCTAGTTTAAGGTAGGTGTCTAGTCTAGAGAGTGAAAAACGCGGAAAATTTTCAAAAATTTTTTTTTCTCGCCTTCCATCCGAGATATAACAATAAATTTTTATCCAGAACATCGAGTAAATCGTATACAGTAGGAATTTTTTTTTTTACTTTGTCCA
>JAPYZJ010007736.1:0-11606 GCA_030522765.1 Ophioninae sp. B BG-2022a
CTACTTCTAGATGCCTAACTTAAAATATAGGTTATAGTTTACAACATAAAAAGATATTGTTTAAATATTTTATTTTTTAATTTTTTGTTTGGGTTTGTTTGGGTCATCATGCAACAAAAAAAAACCGAAAGAAAAAATATTATTCATTCACAAGTATTGAAAAATTCAACTTAAATGAAACGTATGTTGTCTTTTGTTGTTGATTTCTCACCGATGCAACCACAGCGAAGCGTTGCAGGGCACAGCTAGTGATAAATAAAACATTTAGTTTTTCAATACAGCACTTGGCAAAATCGCTGCTTTTTAGCTGCCAAGATGATCTCACTTTGATTTATTAGAGAGTCGGCTATGCTCTGTCATCGCCGAACCCTCGTGACCGCAAAGACCAGGCACGATATCAGCAGGATTGCCCGATCAGGGATGGGCCCATCAGCATTTTTGTCTGAGGTGTGATCAGGTTGGACAGCTCTCGAAGGATAAATTACGATCGAGACCTTGCCAGCGGACTCGACTTGACCACTGACAGGACGACACATTCTTCCACCGTGGGATCGAGAAACGAACGAGGCAAAAAAAAAAGGACTCGACATTTCAAATCACTTAACTGCCACCAACGGAACAATCAATACATCCCAGCGAATTTGCGCCAACGTTTTTTAAAGAGGGGAAGGTGTCGATTTTAACGGAAATCGGTTGCTTGGAACACATTGGGAGAGAAAATGGCACGCCAATTCTGTCCATAGGGCAAATGATAGATATCCACGGATTTCCTAAAGGACGTTTCAGGATTTAACGAAATTTGTTTGGGTTTGTTTGGGGTTGACCAGGCAATGTCAAATTTATATAGAAACGGCTGTTTTCTTATTCAATTTCTTGAATTGATGAAAAGTATTAGGTTTGTTTGGGTTTCTTTGCAATAAGGAAAAAGTTCGTAGCGTTTTTATATGTCCTTTAATTTCACAACGATTTTTTTGCTGTTTGTTTAAACGTAATTTAAAAAAATTTAACACACATAATAAAATCGGGTCCACCAAGAATCAAAACGGATTCTACTCGCTGATGGCGCAGTCCTTCAAGATTTGAATTGGGTTCCAAAAGAGGATTTCACTTCGAACCTACGAGCATCTGCTGTATCCAAGTCGATGCATTTCACGACTCATTCGATTTCCATCAAGAATTAAAATCTGAAATCCCCTTAAACAGCGTCTGGCCCATGGTGTACCTAAATATGGTAGCTCCAACCAGTAATTTTTCACTCCCGAGTCCCAATTAACCCACGCGAGAGTTTTTTCGCGAATTTCCATCAAAGAATCGCAGGAATGTAGGAAAAAAGTTGACAACGAAAAAAAACCTTGGAGGAGAAGCTTGCTGATTGGTATTACCGGAAGAGTCGGAAGGAGCAGGTGGCAAAGATGCTCCGGAGTCTCATAGGCATTAGCGAGATAAGGTCCTGCGAGGCAAAAGGTTCTTGAAACCGAAAGAATGAAAAAAAAAAGGTTCTGCCTGAGTCTGCCGGAGAACCGCCTGAAGAGGAGGATAGAATATCTGGGCTAACAAAGTCCAGGAAGCGAAGAAAAGAAGAAGAAAACAGTGAATAAGGAGAGACCGTAAGGAAGGACGAGTTACAGCTTGTGATATAACGCAAGGCGATAAGTGTCAACTGCAGAGGGCCAGATAAAAGAAATGAAAATAAAATCTAGAAACGATCCATCACGCGAACTGTGAAAACGGCTGCTGGTAGTCTTCAACTATTGGCCGGTGTACGCCCCCTGGTGGATCACGTGATAGTAACCCAGGACACGCCCGTTTGCGTCGCAGCCAACTCCAAGGTAGCGAGAAACCCTGAAAGCACGTTTAGCCGTCCAGAGTACAAAGCCACGAAGAGACGGGCGCGCGCACGCCAATGCTCGATTCCTATCCGTAAACCCCACCCCAACCTGGTGCACAGTCGAGAGCATCCCCAGCTTCGAAACTCCGGAAATCCCCACTTTTCGACTGTCGAGCATACCTCGCCAGCTCAGGTACGCCGGCGGGCGATTGAGTATACGATCGTCCGTTAAACCGTGAGCACGTTCATTGCGCAGTCACCCAATAGCTCGAACTTGACGGAAACCTGAAAGACTGGAGAAGTCCTGTTCTTCGTGTTTTCGAGATTGTGTATTCAGTTGAATGAACCATGACTTTTAGTGAATTGCCAAAGTGAAGGTCATCGAAAAGTGACAGTGATGTGTTAAAACGTGACTAGTGGCTACGTGAAAGTGGATGAATCGTTTATGGAACAGTATGGATCGTTAGACAAAACGCCAAGGTCCTGGTGCCCTTTTTGCTGGAACCGTGGAAAAATGACGAGAATGGATTTCAGCAGCCTAAGTGGATTCTAGATCCAATAGGGAAGAAACGTAAGCGAGTGTGGTCTCGTACAAAAGCCCCGGAGGTTGATGAGTCTCCTCGATGAGGATGATGATGATGGACATGGGGATGTACGGGACCTACGCGAAGCAGGACACTTATCACGCTAATTACAATATATCGCCGCACGCTACCGGGGTTGGTTTGAGTTTGGCTCATGGGGTAGTGGAGCAAGGTTCGAGTTCACCGGAATTGGGTCTGGTAGCGGGTACCAACGGGTCTCACTATTATCCACATGGTGCAGTCGTTCCGTATCCTTCAACGGCTTCGTCTCCCACGTCAGAAGTAACTTACCTCCAGCATCAGCAGCAAGAATCCAATCCCGCTGACAATTCAGCAACGCCACCTCCTGCGCTTCAAACTTTTTATTCGCCTTCAGGAGCTCTTCTTCACGAAGATACTCCACCTATAATATCATCGGAGAACGGTCTTAGCTATACGAATCTCGATTACGCGAATTCGTCACCGAGCTACGTGCCAGGAATATCGGTCCTGCAGCAGTCTAGTCTGCACGGTATTCAAAGCCATCATCAGCAACACGCTAATACACCG
The DNA here is from genome assembly GCA_030522765.1 of Ophioninae sp. B BG-2022a. NCBI lineage: Eukaryota > Metazoa > Arthropoda > Insecta > Hymenoptera > Ichneumonidae > Ophioninae sp. B BG-2022a. The sequence continues at coordinate 2,962 of JAPYZJ010007736.1, forward strand.
CAAGGAACGGCCATTGATTATCATCATATACAGCATGGGGTACCATCGGGAAATCCAAGTTATTGCGCCAGGGACGATCTTCGTTCACCGGGACCGATAACTTCCGGTGGGGTCATCCATCAGCCGCAACATCTCGGTCAAGTTTCTCAACAGGCGTCTAGCCTTGATCACGAGCGTCTTCGAAATCATCAACAATCTAGTCAAACCCAGCATCATCATTCCCACACCCACGGTCATCATCATCATCATCATCATCATCTTAGGCAAAATCCAGAAAGCACGGATTATCAAACTACCCCCAGTCTCGTTCCTGTTGGAAGCGCTGGTTATCTTCATCAGCATCATTTGGCGACGGGTGTTCTGCCGGAAGACTCGTTGCATTACGCTGCCGGTACGACCGTCAGATTGCAGAGTGGATACGGACATCCGTCGGTTCACTACAAGGATGTCGAAGCCTCCGAAGTAGCTTATCATTCGCTTCAACAGCCGACCACGCATCCTCTTCATCATACCCAAAGGATACATCCCGGTCAGCAGCATGGGATACCTCATCATTCGCAACATCTTCATCAACCCCAACAGCAGGGAATAACTACCCCGGTTCTAGGTCCTGTTCAACATCAAACCTCCCATCATCATCAGCAACAATCCCAACAGCAGCAGCATCAACAACAACAGGCTCAAGTGCCAACCTACAAGTGGATGCAGGTCAAGAGGAATGTCCCAAAACCAGTAGGTAGGGTACCATTTAACACGGCTATTCCTAATGCACGAGCAACCCAAACAAACCCAAACGAACTTTAACAAGTCTAAGCAATCCAAACAAACCCAAACAATCCAAACAAACCTAAACAAATCCAAACAATCCAAACAAACCCAAACAATCCAAACAAAACCAAACAAACCCAAACAATCAAAACAAATCTGAAGAAACCTAAACAAACCCAAACAATCCAAACAAACCCAAACAATCCAAACAATCCAAGCAAACCTAAACAATCCAAACAAACCCAAACAATCCAAACAATCCGAACAAATCTAAACAAACCTAAACAAACCCAAACAATCCAAACAAACTTTAACAAGTCTAAACAATCCAAACAAACCCAAACAACCCAAACAAACCTAAACAAACCCAAACAATCCAAACAAACCCAAACAATCCAAACAAACCCAAACAATCCAAACAAACTCAAACAATCCAAACAAACCCAAACAATCCAAATAAATCCACACATTCCCAAACAATGCAAACAAACCCAAACAAACGCACGAAATTTAACGAATCATTAGGTCACGTTTATCGCCCCCGTATGATAAGGATTGTCGCATTTGGGCCTGGATATTCGGTGACCCAGCGATCACTATCAACGCGTATCGAATTTTTCTTACCCTCCGAAACACAACCGACCAACATTGGCCGCTGCTTCGGTCATGACGAACTCTTAAGTGTACACCGTTGTACGATGTACCTTTAAGCGATGTTCGTGCGCAGTTGCGTGTCCCAAACGTACCGCTATCGCCGACGGTGCGTGCGAGCGAGAAAGGATGGAGCATGGCAAAGAATTTTTTTTTTTTCTTACGGACAGCTTAGCTGTGCACGGTAGACTCGATCCAGACCCATAGATAAAGAACCGACCTGATCGCCAAGCAAAGACCGGGACATCGCTGATAGATAGCGTGCTCGTCGAGCTTACGCTCCGAGCCGATTACTCGACAACGTCTATAAATCAAACGTTGCCGGTCAAATCCCACGCCAATCTCTCGATGTGGAAATTTTCTTTCAATACTTTCAAAAATCTTTCAATACTTCGGAAATCATCGGATTCTAATTTTGAGCTCGTTACGTCAGCGTCGCACAAATAATTTCTATATAATACTAATAATTGTATAGAAAATTAATTAGATTAGAAATTATGAAAGTAATTAATTTTCTAATTTTTTAAAATTAATTAAATAATTAATCAATTTTCCAATTTTTGATTAATTAATGAATTAATAAAAATGCTTATTTCTCAATGAATTAAAATTTCTAATAATAATAATATTTCTGAATTATTATTAACTCTTAATTAATTAGGAAATTAGAAAAGTAATTCATTTTCTACTTTCTTAATTAACGAATAAATAAATCAAGTTTCTAATTTCTTAATTAATTGAAAAATTAATAAAAATTCTAATTTCTTAACTAATTAAAAAATTCATAAAAATTCGAATTTCTTAATTAATGAAAAATGGTTGATTTCGAATAAGTAATGCCATTTTTTGGAGCACAAAAACATACTTCTAGGTTTGAATGATGTTTGGGTTAGCGCGGCAATTAATTGAAGAACCGTTAGGTCTGGCGGTAGATCCGCTTCTCCGATCGGTTTCGTGTCCCTTATCACTCTTGTCACCGACAAGGACGGAGTGCAACGGATACCGTCCACGAAAAGCTTTCGCACGGAAACACGTCTCGAATCGTGTGTGGACCTCTCTTATCAATTTCCGTGTATAATCTTCGACGGATTTTTGATACCTTGTCGCGATTCAATTATCAATATTTTCTTAGCTCCCTATCTGCCTCTTGTATAAATAGGTGTTACGATGGATAGAACAACACGAGATTTCCATCGTGTTTGGACGAGACAAAAGACGAATATTCATTCTTTCCTCCTTATTTATCGCGGTGCATTCAAACGTAACGCTCCGTTAAATCTTAAAAACCGAAATAATTATTCACTTTTAATTGTTCCCACATTTATCATTTCTTAAACCCAAACCAATTTTCCGTAGTACTTTATCTTCTCTTGATAAATTTTCGATTAAATACACATTTATTTAAAAAACGTATTGATTAACCGTAAATTTATTTTTTATAAATAATTCATTGAAATTTAAATTTGCTAATTATATTCAGACTTAATCAAGACAATGAACAAGCTCTTTCCTTTTAAATAGCAAAAACCACGTCTATTGAAAACAAAAGAAAAACAAAAAAAACGTTAAAAAAATATTTTTTCTTGAGATCGATCAAAAACGTGACCTATAATGACCAATTTCATTAACAAAAAAAAAAAACACTGAAAAAATCAAATTGCTGCGTTTATTCTTAAATCCCGAGAAAACGTGAAAACCCAAACAAACCCAAACAAATCCAAACGAACCCAAACAAATCCAAACAAACCCAAACAAAACCCAAACGAACCCAAACAAAATCCAAATAAATCCAAACGAACCCAAACAAATCCAAAGGAACCCAAACAAAATCCAAATAAATCCAAACGAACCTAAACAAAACCCAAACAAATCCAAACGAACCCAAACAAAATCCAAATAAATCCAAACGAAACCAAACAAAATCCAAATAAATCCAAACGAACCCAAACAAAACCCAAATAAATTCAAACGAACCCAAACAAAACACAAACAAATCCAAACGAACCCAAAAAAAATCCAAAAAAATCCAAAAAAATGCAAACGAACCCAAACAAATCCAAACGAACCCAAACAAAACCCAAACAAAAAACTTTGTAGAAAAAAATGATAATTTTTGTGCGGCAGAATGGTACACGCGAAACCGAAAGATGAAGCAACACGAAATGGGCGGGACGTTAAGGGGGCTAGAGAAATACAGTGGTACAGATGAGACGAGGACACAGGGTGGAGCGACGAGGGTTTGCCCAAAATGGTCCACAGTTGGATGATATAGGCGTTGCTCTCGGTGTACGAGATCGGACGGGAACTCGGTTTTCCGTATCCCTCGTTTGCCCATTTGCAGGCTCCCGCATTTTTCACCCCCTCGTTATTCGTTTCGTCCGAAAATCGGGGATGGGATCAGTTCTCCTCGTGCGAACCCTTAGGGATTCTGCAAAAGCCGTTTCTCTTCCGGTTCAATGTGTATGACTTTCTTGTTTCCCCCACCTAACTCGTGTCGCCCATTTTTCGCCCCTCTTGGTACTTCTCGCGACCCTTTTTTACTCTCGGATCTTTTTTTCAAAAAATCATATTTTTTTAAGACTAGTCAACGATGTTATTATTTTCCATTTTTTTAAGTCTGACGATAGAAAAATTCAATAAATTTAAACATAATAATTACGGAGATATTGAAATAAAAGTTTTGAAAAATATATAGAAACAATTTCGGACCATTAATCATATTAGCTTTGCTGTGCAGTATAAATAAATATTAAAAATTAAAATTTCGCATTGAACTTTAATCTTCTAATTATCTCAAAAGTATATTTATCTCCATTATCTTAAATATATTTAATCTTCAAATAATATACAGTATATGAGAATTAATATAACCACAAAAAAGGCGAAAAAATTATCAATATCTTTTATTAAGAAAAAAAAGTAACAATCATCATTGTTTTAGTAGGAGATGTGTCCTCCCTTTTTTTCATTATTTGTTGCAGACGATTCGGCATTGAATCGACAAGTTTTTTTTACAATTCTCCGATATTCGCGTGTAACCCAAACAAATCCAAACTCAAATTACACTCTCTGGCTATATCTCTTTGAGTCATTGATGTGCATACATTTTTATACATCCGGAAATGTCATATTAAATATTAATATATCTGATGAAATATTAACATATTATAAATATTAATATTTAATATATCAAATAATAATGTTTAATATATTAATATATATTATTTGAAGATTCAAGTTTAATGTGAAGGATGTATTTTGCCATAATAATTTAATTACATAAATAAACAAATAAATAAATATATATAAATATTGTATTTTTATATATTAATTTTATTATATAAAAATACACGTAGATGTGTGTAAAAAAATACAGATGGGTATGTGTATACTATTAGGGGTGGAAGAAGCTCGCGACAACGCTGTCAACTCCCTCGACCCCGATCTATCATACGCACACAAACGAAACTCGATTTTCCCTTCTTTTTTTCGTCTGGCCCTCGACTCTTATTTTTTCCTCCGTCCATCGCAATGAGTTCTTTTGGTTTCGTGGTGCTCTTTCCCAAAAGATCCTGGAGGTTGAGATTGGCCCGGACAGGGTGGACTACGGTTCCTCAATTTTTGCTCCATACAAACGGGGCGAATCGAAATTCTTTTATATACGAAAAATTCCTTTATGACGCTTGGCTGGTTTATTGGCTAGGCGCTTACGTATGGCTGCCAACGAGTGTTCTCATGATCGATCGTGTATCTCATTTTCACGCGTCCAACCCTTATCCACCGTTTTCTTACTGCCCAGTTTTTTTTTTTTTTTTTTTTTTTTTTTTTTTTTTTTTTTTTTTTTTTTTTTTAAACCATTATATAGGTTTAATGCGAAAATAAAAAATAAAAAAGGAGCAGTTACGTGCCAACTGTAAAAGTAGCATTAGTACTCGTGTTCCTTTTCGTACTGTTGGGCTTATCAACGTTTCCCGTTACTTTACGAGCTCGCATTGCTCGGCTCATATTTACGCCCCCGTTTCAATGCGATACACGCAGAAGCCCGTTTCAGCGCAATTTAACGACATGCTTCATCTCCCTTCTCCAAATCTGGATCTCAATTCTTAACCCAGATTTTTCGTGATCACCATCGCCGGTTACTGTTTTACTGGAAGCTTCGATTTATTCTTTATTTCAGTCCAAATCGTATCGCATCGTTTTTTTTTTATGTGTGTTTTTTTATATATGAATTTTTTTCGTATTTCTTTTTTGTCACTTTTTGAATTTTTAAATATTTTGGTTATTGTTTTTTAATGTTATATTTGGGAAAGATCATTGGCTATTTTGGTCGGGTTCGGGCTTATTACGTAGATAAATATCTCTGCTAGTCAATTTGCTATTTAACCCAAACTTAATTGTTACTTAACCCAAACGAACCCAAACAAACCGAAACACACCCAAACACAAATGAAATGGGGCTTATTACGTTAATTTGTCGTATTATTACGATAAATATCCCTACTATTCAATTTGCTGCTTAAACCAAACTTAACTGCTACTTAACCCAAACGAACCCAAACAAACACAAATAAAATAGGGCTTATTACGTAGATAAATATCCCTGCTACTCAATTATGTGTCGCAATTTTGTAGGTCTTTTCAGAATCGAGAGACAAATATAATTAATAATAATTAATAATTAATAATTAATAATTAGTATATAAAACGTTATAGAATATTTTCAAAATTATTATTAAAAGTTTTGAATATTTGATAAAATGGGTTTTTCTTGTATGGGGTTTCCGAGGAAATAAAAATCGAACAGCTGATAAGTTCTCGATAAACCTTGTAGCATTTTAGTATTAATTTCTTATCGTAATGATGAGCCCATGAGGTCAGTGTTTTTTCAAGTGCGAATGAATTGCAACTGAAAAATATTGTATAGTGATAAAGTAACTATTATTTAAATGCTGTTATCATTGAACAGGAATTAACAAACAGAAAAAAATAATTGTTGGTCGTGTATGTGTTTTTTGTACACGTGTATGCTCAATTATTCCTCCTTTTATTTGCTGTAACGTCTTATCAGATGGGAATTCGTGTCTACGTGTGATACGTGGCTTGAATACATAATGAATCTCCTTTCTCTTTTTCCCACCCGTCTCTCGCTGCGAAATTCGTATTTTCGTACTCTCAGAGGACGTGGAAAGGGGTGAAGCGAAAAGTGTCGATATTCGATGTGTCAGTGTGGCGAAAAACTTCACGAACTCGCGGGTGCTCATAATCGTTGCTGTAAGGGTAGAAACGGGCTGTCTCTCGAGTTTTAAAAGTGTTCCCGTTGCTCCCGAGCTCTACGTACCACATTCGTAAGTGCACACGTTGAAAATAACATATCGGGTGTCCCTACCAAATATGACAACTCTGGAAACCGCCTTAAGCGCAGAACGAATACGCCCACTTCGAAATTTCAAAACCACTTTTCTCTCAAACGGCTGGACGGATCGGTACGAAATTTGTTGTGTGCATTCAGGACGATGGCACCGAGGGCCTCCAACTCGTCATTTTCGATAAAAATGTTTCATTCTCGAAAAACCGCGACGAGAAGCCGAGACAACGACTCCGTCCACTTCGAAATTTCAAGACCACTTTTCTCTCAAACGGCTGGACGGATCGGTACGAAATTTGTTGTGTGCATTCAGGACGATGGCACCGAGGGCCTCCCGGTCGCCATTTTCAGTTAAAACGTTTCATTATTGAGAAATCGCGTAAGCGAGCTCGTTTCGGACCAGTAGTCCACTGCGCATGACCAAGCATCGAATGCGCATGCGCAGAAATCTCCCGTCGAAAAATCTTCCACACGTTCACGCATGCGCAGTAGCTTAAAAAGTGTTCCAACAGCCACCTCGCAGATCTGCTGATACCCAAGCGCAATTGCGACACCCTGTATACTCCGGTATAAAAAAAGGCATAAGGGTGACCCGTTGCTGGTATAGTCGCGAGTTAACGGAGTCAGGGGGCGGTTTAGGGACACGAGAGGGCTTAGGTTGCGCTCACGAGCTCTCCGGCCGCTGCGACGCGTGAGTGAGCGTCCGATATCTCGCGAGGGGATCAGAGGATCGTTGGCGTGTTTCGCGCCCGCCGCCACCCGCCGCTTTTCAAAGCTGGTACGTGCTGTGAGAGAGCCACTCCAGCTACGATACACAAACCGAAGCAACCTGCCACCTAACCTAGACCCGGAGGATTGCACCCTCTCGTACATAAGGGACTGTGAGGACGTCCTCGAATCAGCCTACGGTCCCCATACTCGACGTTCCGTAAATTCTTGAGTCCTCAATTTTACTCCCTGATCAAACTTGGACACATTCACGGAGACACGTTACTTCCAGGACTTTGAAGTCCTCGAAATCAACGTTTGATCGCATAAGTTTTTAAGGCTCGTCCTCGTAAGATCTGTTGGTAGTTCACACAGATGCAACGTACTCGAAATTTACTGGCTCACCCCTTCCATCCTCTGGATATATATTTCGAGACTCGACCGGACGTCGACATTAGCTAACCAACCCCTTCACTCTCCAACACTCCATGAGCTCCCCCAGACCACCCTTTCCTCCCCGGAACAATCCATATGCACACGAGCCGACTTGCGCCTTTCTCATTTATTCGACGCAAAATTCAGGCACTCGACAAACCCAGACAAACCCAAACAAACCCAAACAAGCCCAAACAAACTCAAACGAACCCAAACCGAACAAATCCAAACTGAAACAAACCCAAACTGAAACAAATCCAAACTCAAACAAACCCAAACCCAACAAATCCAAACTCCAACAAACCCAAACCCAAACAAACCCAAACCTCAACAAACTCAAACAAACCCAAACCCAACAAATCCAAACCCAAACAAACCCAAACCCAACAAAACCAAACCCAACAAATCCAAACTCAAACAAACCCAAACCCAACAAAACCAAACCCAACAAATCCAAACTCAAACAAACCCAAACCCAACAAATCCAAACCCAAACAAACCCAAACCCAACAAATCCCAACTCAAACAAACCCGAACCCAACAAATCCAAACAAACCCGAACCCCAACAAACTCAAACAAAACCAAACCCCAACAAACTCAAACAAACCCAAACCCCAACAAACTCAAACAAACCCAAACCCCAACAAACTCAAACCAACCCAAACCCCAACAAACTCAAACAAACCCAAACCCCAACAAACTCAAACAAACCCAAAC